>BLKR01000481.1:262500-506676 GCA_011170035.1 Teleogryllus occipitalis | reverse complement strand
AGTTTTTCTGTCGAAAATTCGTCGTTTTTTCGCGCAGCATTACAGAACTTTTTTCTCTACTCAGTAGCGAGAAAGTAATAATTTGCTGATCCCTAAGTATCCCCTTCGTATAGAATTGAGTGGACTGGAGTGATAGATGGGAGTTTCAGCCCCTCGCTACATGTATGGGTGTATTAGCGAACTTGTAAGAGCCTTGAAGAGGCCGAAACGGAAACCTCGAGGTCAGATTGTGCATTGGCCCCGAGCTCTTGTCAGTGGGGACGGACTGCACTGTTGTGGGCAGCGCTTTGCGGCAAAGCTGTCGCTCGGGAGGGGATGTGGCAGGGCTTCCGGTGAGTGACCAGTCGTGCTACGCGGATTTCCTCGATCTCATTCAACCAGGAACAAAGCCCCGGTGCGAGCTCAGCACTCGCAGGATCAGATTAGTCTCGGCAAGCGACAATAGTGGCGGATGTCCAGATCTGACTAATTTCCGAAGTAGCAGGTTAATGTTCACTCGTTCCGAAGTGGGTGGATAAAGGTAGAAGTGGGGACAGCTTCGAGGCGTTCTTCGGACGTCAGCAGGATGAATGAACATGAGATGGTCAAGGTGTGTGAAGCAAGTACGTTTCGATGACGAGAAATAATAGTTTGTGCTGAACAGAAATCAGACTGCTGTCGTGGGAAGTTTCTAAGGCTAGAGATAGAGATGTGTAGTGTCGAGTTCCACTGTGCCAGTCGCGAAAGTCTTGTTGCTCAGTGCCACCTAATCTTGCTTCACTATACAGTGTCCGGGGAGGAAACGTCAAAAATTGGAATAAGCTCTTAATAATCTTTTGTCTAATAAACTCCTTGGATATTCTGAACGGTTGAGCCGCAATAAGCACTGAAAAGTTGGTTTTGAAAAAAGCTTTCTAGATAAAAATTTGCATTGCAGAAGCATAGAAACACCCTAGAAACTTGTAAATTTTTTATTATACAAAAGAAATGAAAATATATGTTCAGAAGAAAAATAACGGAGAAAGTAAAAAGCAGTTGAATTTTGTAAATTGGGCGCTTTTTAATTTTCGGTTTAAATTTTCTTCTGAACAAATATATTAATTTCTTTTGTAAATAATAAAAAAGTTACATGTTTCTGGAGTGTTTCTATGCTTCTACAACGCAAATTTTTGCCTAGAAAGCATTTTTTCGAAACAACTTTTGATTAATATTGCGGCTCAGCCATTCAGAAAAACCAAATAGTTTATCAGACAAAATGTGCTTAAAATTGTCTTAAGTGCTTATTTTCCAATTTTCGACGTTTCCTCCCCGGTCATCCTGCATATCTCAGTTGACGCTTCGCGTCGTGAGATGGGGCGACGAGGCCCCGGCCTTCGGTCCTTACGATGGACTTCAAACAATCTTCAGTCGGTGCAAGACAGTTTCAAAAGTATTTGTATTCCAAATTACTTCATCACACAGACCTTACTTAAAAAAATGCATTTAAAAATTGAGAGGCCCAAAGACCCAGTTCACAATGTTGAAACAAGGAAACCATCCCAAACGAGGCAACTTCGGAACATGATGAAGCGTAATTCCATTGCGTCTGTCAGGGAATTTGCAAACGATGAACGCTGGAATTCCTGACCGCCGTAGAAATTTCGAAAGGTGTGAACGAATAGGGGCGGGCGCGAGGAATTTGCGCGTGGGCGGCAGAGGAGCGCTGGTGTGTGCGGGCGGAAGCGGTGCTGTGCGAATTGTGGTGGCGAACGCAGCGCTGACGCCGCGACCAACCCACATCGCGAGTGTAGCCAACACATCGCTTCCTTTTGCTACCGTCGCGAAGTTCGGAAATTTGCGACAAATGTTACCAGATCAGGCGATTGGTTGCCCTTTGGACTACTATACTTGGGTTTTTCTTACGAGGCATCTGAGGGTAGTATCTCCAAGATGGAAAATGGCACGACTTTTCGCGCCGTTCGCGGTCGTGTCGCTATAATCGCTTGATCAGCAGCACTGCTTGATACGGTCGCGATCATGCGACATCTTGCGACAGGACCGAGAAAGACCCGAAAAGCCGTGCCATATTCCATCTTGGAGATACTACCCTCAGATACCACGCTAGAAAAACCCAAGTATAGACGGTTTGGCCCCGAAACTTACCACCTGACGACGTGTGGCAGTCGGGCTACTTCAGTTAAAAATAAAAATAAATAAATAAAATGAATACGACCTGAATTGTGTGAACGTACTACTACATTCCGGAATATAATTTGACTGCTAAAACGAGGACGCACCTTAAATTTGCAAATAACGTTTTTTCTTCTTCAAAACGATGTAGCAAATTCGCATTCTCTTACATAAACTGTGATAGAAATTAAGAAATTTTCATCGTTTCACATTAAATTAGCAATTTCTCGACGTAAATACATCATAACTGGTTATTTGTATCATGCACCCAGTATCCGTAAATCACAAGAATGCCACAAGGGCGAAACTATTTTGTACAATAGGTACTATATTGAACGTTCCCTGGCATCACCCTCGTTCGTCATTAATAAGAGTATTTCGCCCTTAAGCCGCCATCCTGATTGAGGTTTTTTCTGAGTTTACTCAATCGCTTAAGGCGTATGCCGGGGTGGTCCCTAGTATTGCATCCCAGACGTAAATGTAAAACAACCCCCCTTTTTTGTTTTTGTTTATTGTTCACAGTTGAGGCTGTCGGGTAATGACAACTGACATTTCGGGCGAATTTTGAATTATTGATTCTAAGTGGAATATGTGGGAGCTCTTTTTATCTCATTTTTTAAGAATGTTCCTTACATCATGTCTTTCCATTTTGCAAAATTTCAAGAATCAACAAAAAATGACAATAAATTCATTTGGCTAATACTGATAAATTAATGTAGTTGGTAGTCACAAATTTATTTATTTTTTCTTCTGCGACACGTCAGTTAATATTAATTACATCCGAATCATTAAAAGTCAGTTAATATCAATTACATCCGAACGCCTCAACTGTAATTTTTAAAATTGTAAATTAATTAAAGTGGTTAGGTGGAAGAGCAGGCCTTAAGGCCTGAGCCTCGCCACAAATAAAGACAATTATTATTATAAAGACTCGATTGGGCTATTTTTACTGTATTCGGTTTAAACACACAGTTACAAGAAAAAACCTATAAACGAAAATATTTTCGAGATCAACTCCAATTGTTTTCCCTTTATCTAAATGTGAGCTTACTCGAACATTCCAAACCCCGTTTTTTTCTTTTAGGGTTTACACGTTTGATTAGAGTGCGTCTCTACAATGAACGGTAGATTCTTTTAAGTTAACCATTTACTTTGAAGGAGTATTGTCGTGGTTAGAAATGTCCCTTAGAATTTAGGAATATTGCACGCTTGGAATAAAATAAATATTGCTAAGTGGATGAACCTTTTGAAGTGTTCAATCTTTTCCTGTTTTCTTGAAAATTACGTATTGAGTGTTTCTGCACACTGACACAAACATTGCTTCGTATTGAACGTCACGCTTAAGGGCTTTCTAAGGGCTGCAAGTGACTCGTACTGAAAATTTAAACAGTTCTTCGAATTCGTATGACAATGCAAATCTGTTGAAAGAAATTTCTGATTACTAACAGCATATTTTTTGTGTTGAAATATAAATAAATTTGGTGTTGAATACTATTAATAGTTGAACTGTTATGCACCATTGCTTAATAGCATTTTCGCATACTTAAAAATACTGTAATTAATATGTGATCATTTTTCAAATCATTCTTTTTCTCTCCGAGTTTTCGGAAACCACTAGTCTTCCTAGAAATTAACACGCGCTTTCTTTCACTCTTTGCTTCTTAGCCAATAAGGCTGTAGGTCAGGATGTTGAACTCATCTGTTACTCGTCCATCGTAAGACCCCGTTATCTCTGGCGTTGTCGGGGTTTGCTGTGAAGATAAACCTTGTTGATTCGCCACTCCTTAATACCGCGATCAAAATAAAATTGATAGATATATTTGGCAAACAATATTGTGCATTTTCTTTAATTTACGCAGACATGCCAAAGAATATGATAACTCGTTGGCATGCTTAATTCTGCGTGCGAGCCAATATTAATAAAGGGAGTAGGCATTCTTTTTGAAAATTATTAATGTGCCTAATTGTTCATCGTTGGTTGATGTATGCCTGTAAGTTACATTATTTCCTTTACTTTCAGTCCATATTTAATAGCATAGCAATTTGTGATGTTTTGTAATGCTTTTACTTATTTGCCGGTTTAAAATAAACAGCTTAATATCGAAACGAATTCATTCCACAAATGTCAAAAAATCATGAATCCTGAGGAAACGTCTTAGTCATCGAGCGCTTAAGTTAAATTTTACGGCCAACAGGTGCAATAAAACCGAAGATACAACCCGACTGTTCTGTCAAAAAATTCCCAACTCTCTAATGTTTCCACCGTACAGAGGACTAACATTCCCCACGTAACTTATATAAATAATTTTCGTTATAATTTTGCCTGTGAAACTTAAGTGAAAATAAAGCCTAATTTATACCTCTAAAACATTGACATCCGGGGACGAAAAGGGGTCAACTGAGAAGCAATTTAATATTAAGTAAATACAATTTATTACGCCGGTGCGACTCATCTCGAAAGTATAAGAGCTGTCAATCAATTCAGAACATAAAGGTCAAAGTTTAGAATAGAACTTCCAGAAGGGCCTTTGCCAGAGTGTCAGATAGCAAATAGGAAGGGAGGAGTGCATGGGAGGAGGAATTTTCCTTCTTGTTCAAGTTATCATTTCCAGTTTATTTCCTTTTCCACGTTATGGAGATTTCCTGTTTTTAGAAATTATTTTTAGGCATGAAATCGTCTCGTACAGAATTTTTGTCCGAGCGGAAGGTTCCGTTTTTGCAGAACTTCCGTCACCCACAAGTTTTGCACTATGTATACATATTTTCAGTCGAGCATTTTCGACCTGTTATGCCACTAAAAAATTAGCCTACACAAATTGTTTCTGAATAAACAAAATCCATAATATTCGTTAACAAAATCTGAAAAAATATTTTAAAACACAATTTTCTTAAATGTGTTTAAAACGGGCGTATAAAAATAATTTAACCATGTATAATTTTCGTGTTCTGTTACGTACATAAGGGTTGGAAATTTGTTGTCGTATACTCTTTGCTATAGCTGTTGGAAATAATAAAAATGAAATGTATCTATGCTGTGGCCATTTGAGTATTTCATCTTGCAGTTACTTATTTTCTCATTTGCCGACACTTCCTGCATTCTGCGAGGCGCAGTAAATCTCCAACACTACTTTGGCTTCCAAATGAGATCCTCTTAAGCTTGGTTTACTGTAGGAAAAATGATAGCCTGCGTGACGACAGACGACTCGCATTCGTGATCAGGCGCACGAACTTCACAAGGATCGCCAAGTGCATTCGCGCTCAAGAGGATATTTTTCTAATTAAACGACTGTACTTATCACAAAGGGATCGTAACATGCTTAGTAGAAGAGATGAAGCTGCCGAAGACGAGGACTGAGAAGGATAAGGCAGTGAATGTTTCTAGGAAGCAGCTTACGTGTGAGTCATCGGCGTGATGTTAGTTTGATAGGTCAGGCCAGTATTCGCTCTCATTGACAGTCTTGGCCGCAAGCAGGATTTGCGCGGGGGCGGAGACGGGGCGCCACACACGGCGTGCCGGATCCTGGTCTCAAGCCCATTCTAAAAGGAATCGTTTGCAAGATTGTTATTAAACTATAAGACTAAAATAAAATTATACTGTCATAAAAAAACTACTGTTGTAATGGACGTTTATCTACCAATTAGTTACGTAAAATACCTTGAATGTTTTGTAGTATCTTCACCATGTTTTTTAAGTAATTTTATTCAACGTATATGTTTATAGTTATAAGTGTATATGTTATAAGTTATAACAGGGACATTTTCAAAAAAGTGGCTTCATCATTTTTGATTAAATTTTGTTATTGTATAATGTGAAGGACGTTTAAAAGAATGGCGCTTGTCCTGTTTTCGTTGAAAAGTGACTTTTCAAAAATTCCAAAAATTCAATTTTTTTATAATCAAAGGAATGTTTTTCAAAAACTTCAAATAATTCGATGAAAATTTACATACAGGACCCAGTTTTACTCTTTTATAATATACCTCATTTGGTATTTCAGTTCTAGAATTAGCGGTCCCATAGTGTCCCGAGGCCGTGGCCGTAAGGTTGTGATGTCACAGCATGTCTTAGCCTTCAAGAGGCAGTGGTGTCAGAGTACATACATGAGCTCTTGCGGACGCTGCATGTACCATCGAAGGTCTGGTGTGATTTTGTGGCTCGTGACTTTAGTGTCTTCTGTTGGTCTGATCTGTTGGTCTAGATGAGTCGTGTAACCAATAAATATTGTAAATTTATTTACTTCGTTAGGCGTGATTTAAGAGAATTTAAGAGAAGAAAGAAGTGAATTGTTTTCGTTTTCTGCTCTTTAGTTGCTCTTCTTATTTTCCAAAATCGTTCTGGCATATCTCTTTCGGTATAAATATCGCGTATCTATATTAAATAATTATGGGCTTAAGGAGAATCATTTATCAATTGGTATCTTGACTGATAATGAACCTTCTTTCTTTGCACAAGTTATGAGATACTGTTCATAAATTTACGCCAGCTTTCTCTTCAGTAGTGCAGTTATAGCACTGACCCATTGCAAGTATTTGTTGAAAATAAATTATTTTCGACTTTGTCTTCAACTCTGTTAAGGGTGCTACAATCAAATACTTTCTCTCATTGTTTGTAACGGGTTCGTGGTATTATGAATTACAATACTATATGAACCTGCATAAGTGTTTCAAAACAGCAGAAATTTTCTCTCCAGGATTCTAACTCAGGAACTTGGTCTTCAACACGCCAGTCATGTTATCCCTTCACAACCCGCCTTACAACTATACCCAACCTTCCCAAACATTGTAGTTTTCCGAAGTTAATTTTTTTGTTTGCAATTTTCGAAAATGCAGAAAATGCGCCGAAAATGAGATCTGCACCAGTGTGAAGCTCTATCCGAAATCGATATCTATCGAAAAAATAAAGAAAAAATTAGAGCCGTTTTTGAGTTTATATAAATTTCATTAACTTAATAAAAAATTACTCGAAAACTACTTGTTTTTCAAAAAATGGTACATGGCCTTTAAAGATATATTTTTTAGAACAAATTCCATTTACGAAAAGAATCTACATCATAAAAATGATATTTTTGCATTGTTATTTTTTTTTGCAATTTTCGAAAATACACGCGTTCTCCGAAAAATGGGATCAGCATCTCTTTTCTTTACCGACTATTGGTATATTCCAGGAAACAATATAAAGGAAAAATTGGGGCCGTTTTTGAGAAAATTTGGAAAATGTTGTGGCGTCATTTAAAGTACCCCCAAAATCAAACTTTCCATTTCAAACTGCGGGGTTCAAAGTCGTCCAGATCGATTGAAGAATATCAATATTGGAAAAAATCGTTTGAACGTTTTAGGAGGTACTAGCGTTGTAAACAGACCTAGGGTCAATCGATTTTTCGGTGCCTCGGGCACACAAAACTTGGATTTCGACCACACAATGTGTTAGAGGAAGTAATTTTCTACATAAAGGAACAATATTTATCCACTTTTTCGAAACCAGAGCCCCACAATACGATTTTGTCTTTCGAAAAATCTCAAAATTTTCATATGAATTTAAATTTCGACTGGGAATTTTTTGGCATACGTTACTCAGTAGTAATTGAAGTTCAATTTTTGTTTGCGAACTTTTTTTAGTAAGTCACTAAGTTATGTCCAAATTTAATCGAACCAGAAAGAAGGGTAACCTGGAATCTGGATACCTGTGAAGTCTAGAAAGTCTGAAAAATCAATATCCTGATATTTGACTTTATTGGGGAAAACAATTCTTCGATTAATCAACCATTCACAATTAAAATTTATTGTGACAATTCAGTGATAATGCAAACAAGAAGTCACTTTGAAATTCAATGTTGCTTAAATCGGATTATTCTGCTAATATTTATAATTAGAATTCTGGAGAGAAATCGATTGGTACTGGCAACTTTGCATGTTTTTCTACAGAATATAGAGCGTTAAAAGCGACTCTTCGCGCCGAAAGCGTCTCTACGCATTACCACAGTCTGGAATGGCTGCGCTGTAAGACACTTGAATTACCTTTCCGTAGCAACTGTCAGGCAGGTGACACTACAGCAGACTGTCCTTCTCAATTGAGCACAAGTCAAGAGGTGGACAGACGCCTTTCCTCGGTGTTAATTATTGCTCGCCTTTCGGCCATGGCGCTTTGCCGATTAGCGATGCGACATTGATAACAAATCATCGACGTTACCAAACAGCGATGTTCAAAATTAAAACCTCGATATTCATTAATTAATTTCCAAAAACCATCGATATTTTTTAACTTCGATGTTTTAAAAGCTAGTTTAATAATGTACAATATTATTTTTTTGCGCAACAAAATTTAATTTGGCAGTAGCCATGCTCATTAATTTATAATTAAGATTTAACTGAAAACAGAGTTTTAAAGAATATAAGAACGAACCAAAGTAAGCCTGAGCGCTCGTGGTCATCTCAAAAGATCAGACCTTACTTCCCCGCAGAAAAGAAAGTGGGAGGCCCTACAACCACGGCGATGCGTGGAGGGAAATACGAAGGAAGTCGAAGGAAACACCAGGACATTGGGATCATCTCGAGCGAGATACAGTCCGCTCGGTGTTGGTAGTACAAGCAGGGTTTGCTTGGTACAAATACAAAAGCTGATAGAGATATCTTAAATTATTATTTCATATTTTAAATTTTACAAAATTGTGTTTACGGGAATTACTCACCTGCAATCGAAACATTGAAAACGTGAAAACATGAACATCAATATATTGATGTTTAAAGCATCGGTGTTCCCATAAAAAAGGATGTCGCCTCCTGAATGCTGACGGTGTCGTTGTGAGGGGAGAGCCGTGGCGGCGTGGGCGCGAGGCGCCGCAAGGTGATGCCGTGGTCTGTTCGCAGCGGAGCGTGGGGCGCGCCGACCTGGTGGTGCCGATCCGCTACGAGATGAAGGGCTACAACTCGCTGCTGGGCTCGCACTACGACCACTACTACCTGGAGTACGAGTGGTTCTCGGCGGAGGTGCCGAGCCCCGAGGTGTTCCGGCTGCGCGCCAACGAGACGTGCGGCGCGTTCCCGGGCCCGGGCGACCGCCACCTCGCCACCTTCAACCCCATGCGCGAGTTCGTGCACGGCGACGACGCGCACGTGCGGCGCGCCTTCGCGGCCTTCGAGCGCCGCCACGCGCGCGCCTACCCGCACCCCGCGGAGCGCGCGCGCCGCCAGGAGCTCTTCCGGCAGAACCTCAGGTGCGCCACGCCCCGCCCCGCCCACCGAATGAATCCTCGCAACGGCGCTTAGAATAGGCTTACCACTGGTTTTAAAAAAAAAATCATTTCAGAAGGCAATGACCTAATGCCATCGACCACTAGAAAAATTTAATAATAGAATAGAATATTTATTTTGCTACTTAGGAATACATAGAATACTTCCGGTGGTAGCGTTTTCTAAGGAATTACTAAAAATACACAAAACAAACATCAAACAACATTAAAATATTTACATGTTACCAAATACAATTTTACAAAATTAATCTATTAACCATATTTACTTAGTCTAATTTTAAAATTTTTGACATTCTGAGGGAAAGTCTCCAGCACTGCTGCAGGTAATTTGTTCCAATTTTGTATCGTTCTGTTTACAAATGAGAATTTACCTACATCTGTTCTCTGTTTTCTTTGCCGAATTTTGAAACCATGATCCTTCCGCGCGACGTAAGTTGGCTTTGATAGTCTTTCCCGTACTTCACCCCACGGACGATCCCCTCTTATTGATTTGAATAATGCACAAAGACGCGATTTCTCTCTGCGTTTTTCCAAAGGTTCCCACGATATAAATTCAGAATTTGAACGTCCTCTCCTAACAAATTTTGCAGCATATTTTTGTACTTTCTCGAGAGATTTTATTTGCCCTAAACGATAAGGGTCCCAACATATGGAGCCAAATTCTAATATCGGACGTACCAGAGACGTGTACCCTAATTCCCTTGATTTTCCACTTCCTTTTCTAAGTATTCTAATTACAAAGTGTAATGCCTTCCACGCCTTTTTCACTACATAATTTACGTGTTCTGTCCAACTCAGATCCTCGTTTAGTACAATTCCCAAATATTTACAGCATTTAGCCCTCGGAATATCCTGATTTCCTAATTTATATATGATATCGTCTGTCTTTCTAGAACGCGCGAATCTAATAAACTTGCACTTGCTGGGATTTAATTTCATTTCACGAATAACGACATAGCTGGGTCGAATTCTGCCGCTGTCTGAAGAGTTCTAGCGGCCAGCCCTTTAGCCAGTAGTTTTCCGTGGTTTCTCCCGTCAGCTGGCGGAGCAGTACCCTCATAAACAGGCCACGGTCCGCGCGCGATCATTCCTTTCTCATTTTCAGTTCCAGATTATCGAACAGGCTGAGTAGGCTGCAGTCTGAGGCGCGTAAATTTTTTTGGGGGGAGGGGGCGAACGAATTCCAACAGATTCAAAATTTCATAAGGCGAAATTTTGAATGTTTTTATATAAATATTTCTTTTATATATAGTATATATATATATATATATATATATATATATATATATATATATATATATATATATATATACTGATAAAATGAATACAAAAATATCGTATATTTATTAAAGCAATATCGCGGTGTGAATTATGTACGTACGTATAATCAATTTTTTTACGTACACTATTTGCGTTGATTACAAATTTCGTACAATTTTTTAATCAAAATATTATAACTAGCTTTAATGTTTAAAAACAAATTAAAACGGCGCTAAACCATTTCACAGCCTAGGGCGCACGTAAGTCAAAGACAATCCTGTCCCCTTACATACACATTTACCCGCTTCCCCTCGCATACACATTTACTCTTACATCCACTACACAGTCACACAACGGGAGTCCAGACGATACCTCCAGCCTCTTCCAGCTAGGGCGGTACCCGGCAGTTGGAGATCGCTAGTCGAGTAGGAAGCTGGCAGCCGACGTGTGCGATGCCGAATCTCACGTCACACAATCTCACGGGATGAACATCGCCACCTCGCGCAAAACTGATGATCATCGCTTCATCCCTCGATATAATATGAACTGCATTTTCAGGGTTATGTCTACAGCAGTTGACACGCCCGGAAACAAAAATAATTCAATGTAACATGCGATATACTCGGGGGACTCGTAAAACCTTAATTAATATAAGTAAATATATACTCACATGCTTGAGGCCCCATAATTTTTAAACAAATTGTTAGATTAATTTATAAACATTTGTTATTTATCTGATCATGTGTGTTTACTTATATTAGAAGTAGATTAAAATTAAAATTCCTCTGTGCAATTAAAAAAACACACCTACCAATCAGAATTCAGAAAAAGAGCAAAATTTTTTAATTAAGAAACTATAACATAAACATAGCCAAGGTATTTGTAGTTGGCCATGAAACATGAACAAAAATATACATCGCAGATTACGTATCTACAACTACATATAAACAGTGAATGAATAAAACTAAATTGGGGAAGTGAACGTTAAGCTAGCTGACTTATGAAACAACATAAAATATGTAACGTGAATAAATTAAATGTTATACATGTAAAACATTTGGTCTTAAAATTACAAATGTAAACAATGTAAATGTCAGTTGTGTTTACCAGTTCTAAAAAAACACTACAGCAAAACTGTGTCTGAAGTGACTAGTTTTTTCCCCAATGTTTATGTGTGTTGTATTCTCTCTCATACCTGTTGTTACTTTTTGTGGGAAGTAATGTTTTTATGACTTTGTCAGCTTCTTCTATTTTATCTACAATAAGTTCAGTACCTTCCATTTGCAAATATTTCATGGAAACAAAAACAATGCAAGGCCCGCTCAAATAGTTCTTTTTCAGAAGCAATACAATGTAATGAAATGTAAGCTTCAGATGGTATAAATGTGCTTGAATTTTCTGAAAATTTAAATTATTCTTAAATGGAAATGAAAAAATATTGAATGTAACATGTGTATAAAGCGGTATATAAGCGCTTGTGGTATATAAGAAAATGTGCTCCTACCATCTCTCATTTTCTTAAACATACCACTTGTGCAATTAGCCCCCTCTTTATACTCTCATTTCATTAATTACTTTAATTATAAAGTTCTTAATGAGAGAGGCATAATCATCCACAACAATAACAATTATAATATTTATTATGTGCCCAAAGTTAACTTTCGGGAAAACAATTTCCCCTCTTCAGTGGGTCTCTAACAAAAGGAGGAGAATTGAGAGATTAACAGAAAGAAAAAATATGAAATAAAAAAAATTGACAAGTGAAATGAAATAATACAATAATAAGTATGTCATTTCATTTGTCAATTTTTTTTATTTTATATTTTTTCTTTATCAAAAAACAATTTATTCTTTTTAAGGAGAGCTTCCTTGCTCAAAGCATAATTAATAATTCTTGAATATTGTGCTACAAGTGTTTGTCTATCTGCATCTATGCTTCAGATTGAGAGCTGTTGTTTAGAAGTATATTTTTAGTGCATTTCAAAACTTGTTTGGCACATAGGCCACGTTTCATCATTTATGCATGATCAGATCTAAAAATAGAATATCTTGGCAATATAAGCTGAAAAACACTTGGTAGAACACGACTTTTCCTTTCTTGAGCCTAATTGTCTATAATGTAATATTTTAAGTAACTATAACAGTTTCCTATTTTTTGGTTTGTTTTTAACACTAGTACACCAGATGATTGTGCTACTGATATCTATTAATCTTATTCCTCAAACACAGTTTTTTAGTGCTATTTTACTACTAACTTGTATTGCAAACAAAAGTATAAGAAAGTAATACAATGGAAATCTTATTTTTCTTCTTTTTATTTTCATTTTGTATTATTTTTAACTTCTTAAACTAATTTTTTATGTACGTAAAAGACATTCTGCACATTTTTCATCTATTTTTCTCAGATTTATTCATTCCAAAAACCGTGCTGGACTGGGCTTCTCCCTAGATGTAAACCATTTGGCAGACCGCAGTGACATAGAATTGAAGGCCCTGAGAGGTCGGCAATATACCAAACAGGCGAGTAATGGAGGTCTACCTTTCCCACATGCTACAACACCTGATGTTATAAATGCCATTCCGGATAACCTTGATTGGAGACTTCTGGGGGCTGTTACCCCTGTGAAAGGTAAGTCCAAACACAAATTTGCTTTTATGTACTCAATTATGCATTTAATTATTTTTAGAAGTCTTAGTCAGCCTTCTGTTTGTAAATTACTTCCAACTGATACTTTCCAAGAAGTGAAGCTCACCAGTTGTTGATTTTAGCCAGGCCTTTTTCAATTTCACTAATTCTACTAAATTTCAATATTGTGTATTATTTTTTTCTGTTATTGCCATTTTCAAGATTGTTTTGTTGTTGTTTTTTCCTTAAGATCAGTCAGTCTGTGGTTCATGCTGGAGTTTTGGAACAACTGGCACAATTGAAGGTGCCTACTTCCTAAAGTACTACAAACAAGTTCGTCTTTCTCAGCAGGTATGGTTTAATTTGCATTAAGATGATTCTTCTGTATCAGATGAGCAAATTGTTTTATACATTTGATCAAGCTGAACTGATTAAAGCTAGTTTGTTTCATTAGAATAAATTCAAGTAATTAAGAAATGTATCTGTAATTTCATTATTATGGCATTTGTTCGGATGCGGATTTATTCTATTATATTTATTTATTCTATTATGAAGATTTTCTTGCTGAACAACTATTTGCTGTTATGTGAGTAAAAGTTTCCGGGCTGGTAGGCCGTGGTCCAGTTGGCATTGAAGTTGGTTCTTCAATGCCAACTGGACCACGGCCTACCAGCCCGGAAACTTTTACTCCCATTGACTCCGGCCGTGAAAGCCTACGATGCTATTTGCTGTTATGTTTGGCATATTGTGCTAATATAAAAAACTACTCTTTTTGAATTTAGGCACTCATTGACTGTAGCTGGGGATTTGGAAACAATGGATGTGATGGTGGTGAGGATTTCCGTTCCTATGATTGGATGATGAAACATGGTGGACTACCTTCTGAGGATGAATATGGACCTTATCTTGGCCAGGTAAATTTTTCTAGATTTGCAAATATTGTAGCATAACATACTTGCAGAATTTATTACTTGAATCCCTTTTTTACTCCTTAATGCACTAAAATTAATTTAATTGCCTTTCAAGGCATAATAGAGGGAATGAAAACAAGACTAGGCAATTAGTGGAAATGAAACCTGGAAAACTCATCCTTGGTTTGATGAGCTGTAATTGGTTAATTGTAATGCCACATTTGTGTGCTGCACCCAAGGCAACTTTCAATAGCATTGTTGTTGCCAAAAAAGAATAATATAAGGAAACTATGTTTTATAATTCTTCTGAAAGGCAAAATTGCATGAAGTAAAAAATGACTCTTTAATTTATTAGAAATGAAAAGCAAAACGTCTTCATATATTAGATTTCGTGTGATTTACAGAGGGGAGGAGTACAAAATGCACACATCTTCATGAAATTTATCTTTTGAATTAATAACAGTGAAAGCAGGTACACTGGAATAACTTGTGTAATGTATGTTTGTTAATATAATGTTTTTCATCAATTATAATTGATTTGCTTAATTAGGATGGCTACTGCCATATTGACAAAGTGAAGCCTGTCGCTGCCATCAAAGGCTTTGTGAATGTAACTTCAGGAGATGAGAAAGCGCTCAAAGTTGCTGTAGCAAAGCAAGGCCCTATTTCTGTTGCCATTGATGCCTCTAAGAAGACCTTCACCTTTTATGCTAATGGAATTTATTATGACCCTGAATGTGGTAAGTTGGCAAAGATTTAGTTTTATTTACTTTTTCAAAATGTATTAAGTGTACTTGTTAGTTTGGAAAAATCTTATGACTCTGAAGCTATAATGTATGCATTTGTGGCTTTTTCTTAACAATAAACATTATTTGTGGTTTACAGGTAATCAACCTGACCAATTAGACCATGCTGTTCTATTGGTAGGATATGGCAAACTGAATGGAAAACCATATTGGCTAGTGAAAAATTCTTGGTCCAATTATTGGGGCAATGATGGCTATGTGCTCATGTCACCTAAGAACAACAACTGTGGGGTCATGACAGATCCAACATATGTACTCATGTAATGATATTGTAGTCATCTGTGATAGCAAGAGTGTGTTCTGTGTGTTTGTTGTTCTCTGGACTCTCTTGCATTTGTTGAGTCACTTCTTTCATGCTGTAAGTACCAGGGATAAAGGGTAAAAGCTTGCCATTTTATTTAACTGTCATCTTATGCCCTGTCTTGACCACTATGATCCAGTGTGTTCTACATTGTATTTTTGTATGTCTGGCCTTAAATAATATTTTGAATAAACAGAATGTTTTTTACTTGACATTTTCTTGTACATGAATGGTCAATGGTTGTAATAAAAGAGAAGAGCTTGCGATTTAAATGACACTTGTACTTAAGGAATAAAGAGAAGTGGAATAATTTAAATGTTTCATTTGATCTGTATTGTGTATATATCGAAATGCCTATCCTATATGCACACCATTCATATGCAATCACTCCATTGTTTATTATTTTGTTCTTTTAGTTTAGTTTATTGAAGTCAAAAGTTAAGAGTAATATTATTGAAATGAACATTTCTTAAATTTTACATTGAAGCCAATTAAAAGCTCCAGAATTTACTCAAAACTATAATGAAGAGTTACATAGTCATAGGCATTGTTTTGATTGCCCCACAAAATCTGATTTTTTTAGAAGGCTATAGTGATAATGATTTTGGACCTTTTTTCAGAGGGGACATTTTTTAATACAATTTTTCCTCCAAAGTTTGTTATGATGGGCTACATGTAGCCCAAGGCATATCAAGAAGATAGGGGTCAATTAGGACCCACATCTTTCAATTTTTTTTTGTTCACATTATCCAAAACAATACTTTCGGATAAAGATTATTAGAATGTCAAAAATGTTTCTAAATATATTATAGTAGTATTATCTCTGAATTTTAATGACAGTGTAAACAAACTGTGATTACATGACCTTTTTTAAATATGTACGAAGTGCATACCGCTGCTGCTGTCATGGGTAACCTGTGTGTGTAGTGTACTTCCATTGTATATAAATTTTTTAAAGTGAGTTGTCGATACTGACACCTGATAAATATGAATACAATGGGGAGTGTAAGAGTTATATATACCTGTATTGTCTAGGTTCCCACCCTTAAATAAGTAATTTTTTACCAAAGACAGTGATTTGTAAATGAAGACGCAGGGGAAAGGTACAATTTCTAGCTTAACCCTTGTTCCACAAGGTGGTGAACTGGGACACACACCCTAAAGGGTGTCTCATATCTGACACTTTTTTTAAGCTTCAGAATTGGTTGAAAGCAATAGAGGATAATACAGTAGGTAACTTATACTGACATAATAGGAACATAATTGTTCAACAGTTTTTGTAAACACATGCACACCTAAATAATGTAGCTCCAAAAATTGGAAAAAACATATCGGTCTAAATCAATCCTGAATTTTTAGGACTCCCGACAATATGCTAGTCCCACAATGGCTTTTATTCGAATTGCATTCGTTTTATTTATATACCATTGTTTGGATTGAAATTTTTTGTTTCTTTTCAGTTTCATTAGTATGTAATACTGAGATCAATCATGTCATCAGTGATTAGTAATGAAAATTTATCATGCTCTTTGGTAAGTAACTTAGCCCTATCCATTGGTCCAGGAAAGTGTCGGATAATGGTTTTTCTTTAGGGTTTTAGAATATACACTTGATAATAGACTATCTTTCCAAATAGTTTCTCAATCTTATTCTATTATGAAATTTCTATCAATATTTGCACCCTGCGAATCATCGTCAACAATGTATTCAACATAATTTTCTTCCAAATCGCTAGACAGCAACGCATTGTCTTCTTCACCATCATTGTTGGACAAGATGACATCATTATCTTCATTACAACAGCCACTGATATCACTTTACCATCACTTGCATTTTCTAACATCAAAAATACATTTCTGATTTCCTCAGAGCTGAGGATATGTTAATCTGACTTTATAAAAAAACAAAGTTTAGTTCTGTAAACCACAAGGTTAGTGTCAAATATGACTAATAAAGGAAATCGTTTTTAAATGCTTAAATAACGGAAAGACACCATGAATTATCAGACCCTTAACACTGTTGAATAATAGCCAATATATTATCAGTTAGGGTAAATAATTGTGAAATTGCTCTTGATTTCATCTACACAAGCACAGGCATATACAAAAGTTGGTATGCCTGTGCCTGTGTATCATCGTTTTTACTGTAAAAGGTATCCATTTGTACCTAGAAAAGTCTCTCTAATATTTTTGAGAAAACTGACCATAGAGAAATTGGGCGATGATTTTGAATTTCATATTTGTTGCACTTAAAAACAAGCGAATCTTAGCTGTTCTGAAAATATCTGGAAAAGTTCTGGTGCGTATATGTATGATGGCAGGCGTGCAAGTCTTTAACAAAAAATCCAGTAGTTCGTCTAAACTAATATTAATTTTTTGTTTACCAATGATTTTGGGAATTTCATAGAAAGAAGTTCCAGAAACAAGTATTGTTTCAAACCTTTTTGGGGAAACGTCTGTTTTTTATTTTGTGGCATTAGATTCTTCGTGAGATCAACCACAATTCTCAAAAATTACTGGTTCAAGATTTTAGCCTATGTTGAAGGTTCGTCCCCTTCACTGTTGTTATCTTTTAAATCAACATTTTCTACAAGGTTTCTTATTGATGTAGTCGTTGTTTTTTTCTACTCTTGTCTCTTTCTTTTTTTCTACGATATTCTACTCTTGTCTTAGCTGTTTTGAGTACGTCTGGAAATATATAAATAAAAATGCATGAATTATGAGAGTTAACAGGTATTGCGGGGGTTTATGTGAGTCAATGGCAAGTGCACAAGTCTTTCACAAACAATTCGGAAATTTATCTAAACTGGTTGAACTATAAAATCAATAAGATACTCCAAATAAAAGTAGTATTTATTTTAAACAATAAATTAATTGAAAAATACACAAGTAAATAAATAATCATTATAAAATACAACTGTTAAATATTTTCACTACATGATATTTACAGACGAAGCATTTTGTACATTTGCGATATCCGATAAACATTTGAGAAAAATATTACAATTTGCCAACAAGAAGCATTCAAAATACTATTTACATTTATATTATAATAAAAAAAGTCAGCCATATGCATTTAAGACTGAAAAATACCATTTCCAGTGGTGAATATAATCAATTCACGTACTTCTTCCTGTGAAAAAAACTATCCAAAAATCCCTCGATCAGATCAGCCGGAGGCTGTGACGGACAGTGTCTTCCGTGCTCTCACTCTCTCTTGCAGAAGGGGACATTTAAGACCGACACCGACTCAAATGCTATAATCATAACGCATGACTTACAGGGAATGTTTTCCAACGTTAATACGAGCACAGTGGGTAACGTTCGTACGTTAGGAAAATATAGACGTGGACACAATCGACCCTCAAAACGTGACATGAGAATGACCTTCCTTTAGTGGGTCCTTAGGTAAAAGTTTCAATAAGAACTTCACTAGGTGTCTCGAAGCAAGTTATCAAAAAGAAGCAGGAGACATAGAGCATTTAACTGACAATTTTGTTGCAATGAACTTCTCCGAACATATGTGACCTCCTTGAGAAAATGTCATTGTCAGAAATATGAAGTTTCACCCCTTCTGGGAAAGCGCGTTTGGCGGATTGCCTGTCATTCAGACGTCACATGGTTTAAAACTCCTTCGTTTCAACTTCTATAACAGTTAATACTGCTAAAATCATGACATGAGATAATGTGCTGCTGAATTATTAAGGTGCATGCACAAGGCTCTCGAAAATATACGTGTATTGTGCGGTCCTCCTAACGCTTTTAAAGGAGTTAAGATTTTCTTAAACGAAATTATTATTTGGATGACTCAGCTTCCTGCTTAGTTCAGACAAATTCCTTCTGAGACGTTCTTCATACAAGTGAGTACAGTAAAATGTAGGTACAAAAAAACAACTTATTTAAAAAATGGATGATTCTGTTGCAAACAAAATCATTTCAATCAAGAGAAATTCTAAAAGAGACGTATTCAAACAATCGCTACTGAAAAGGAAACACACCCGAAGGATCCGCGTCGTAAATATATGGAAGAGGCGGTACGCATAATTCGGGACAGTTAAGCAAATGAAACGACTCTGTAGGACAATCTTCTGAATGTACACCAAACGATCTTCTATTAATCAACGGTAAGCATATATCATGTGAATTAGACTTTGCTCGTATTTTCTTCTGTATGCAAAAAAAAAATCTATTCTTTAATAAATATTGCAGATACGAAACCGGGCATTAAAAAGTTTAGTACGTATCGTACTAAAAATTCTAAAGCAACTTATGTTCACAAGAAAACTGTCACGCGCTAATCAACTTAGGTAATTTATTACCGCAGCGTTAGGCCACTGCGCAAGGTTCAGAGCAAGTTCACAAGTGGTTTTTCCCCTTTCCAGTGCTTCGCGCTTGGAGCGTGCGCTCGCTAGCCTCTTTGCTTGTCCCGGCAGGCAGGCTCCGCCGCCCACTCTCCCCCGCCCCCTTTGCGGCCGGCGCCCGCGCTTGCCTCGCAGCTGCCCCTCTGCAACTCCTCCTCTTCGTCCTCGTCTTCGCCTTCGCCTTCGCCTTCGTCTTCGTCTTCGCCTTGATCTTCCTCTCGCTCCGCCTTCGCCGCCTCCAGCGCCTCGTCAAACGCCACGCTCGCCGCCCCGGCCGTCGGCGCCTCGTCGCTCGTCCTGCCGATTGATTGACTGATTGATTATTGGTTCCGGGCGCGTCAACTGCTACGGTAATTAGTTCCGTAAGTGTAGCACATACTGTTAAAGCTGGGAAGGGGTGATGCGCAGGGGAATCGGGTGTGGCGCAGAGAAAAGAGCGGGCACTGGAAAGAGGGGTTGGAGCAGGGGAAAGAGGCGTGACTCTGGGGAAGGGGGCGAAGCTCATTAGAAAGGGCGTGACATTGGAGAAGGGGGCGTGGCGCAAGGAAAAGAGCGTGGCGCAGGGGAAAGAGGCGTGACTCTGGGGAAGGGGGCGAAGTTCATGGGAAAGGGCGTGGAATTGGAGAAGGGGGCGTGGCGCAAGGAATGAGGCGTGACTCTGGGGAAGGGAGCGAGGCTCATGGGAAAAGGCGTGGCGCATTGGAGAAGGGCGTGGCGCAAGGAAAGAGCGTGTTGGCTGGGAATGAGGCGTGACTCTGGGGAAGGGCCAGGCATTGGAGAAGGGCGTGGCGCAAGGAAAAGGGCGTGGCGCAAGGGAAATGAGCGTGACTCTGGGGAAGAGGGCAGAAAGCTCATGGGGAAAGGAGCGTGGCGTTGGAGAAGGGGCGTGGCGCCGAGGTCGAAGAACGTGACTCCTGGGGAAGGCGAGGCTCATGGGGAAGGAGGCGTGGTGGAGGAAGGGCGTGTGGCGCAGGGGAATGAGGGCGTGAATTTGGGGGAAAGGGGTGAAGCTCATGGGAAAGGAGGCATTGGCGGAGAAGAGGAGGGACGTGGCGCAGGGGAAAGAGGCGTGACTCTGGGGAAGGGGGCGAAGCTCATGGGAAAGGGCGTGGCGTTGGAGAAGGGGACGTGGCGCAGGGGAATGAGGCGTGACTCTGGGGAAGAGAGCGAGGCACATGGGAAAGGGCGTGACATTGGAGAAGGGGGCGTGGCGCAGGGGAAAGAGGCGTGACTCTGGGGAAGGGGGCGAAGCTCATGGGAAAGGGCGTGGCGTTGGAGAAGGGGGCGTGGCGCAGGGGAATGAGGCGTGACTCTGGGGAAGGGAGCGAGGCTCATGGGAAAGGGCGTGGCATTGGAGAAGGGGGCGTGGCGCAAGGAAAAGAGCGTGGAGAAAGGGCGTGGCGTTGGGAAAAGGGGCGTGGCGCAGGGGAAGTGGGGTTGGCGACGGGGGCGTGACGCACCTGTAGTCGTCGACTTCGTCGGAGGCGCGGGTGCGGGCAGCGCGCTCCAAGTACGAGGCCAGCTGTCGGCCGGCCGCCTCAGAGCTCGCACTCGCCGCGTCCGCCTCCGCCTCCTCGGACTCCTCGCCCCTCTCCTGCATCTCCTCCTCCTCCTCCTCGTCGTCCTCTTCTTCTTCCCCGTCGGCGTCCGCCTGGGCGTCGTCGTGGGCGTGCGCGTGGGGGCGGTCGCCGGCGCCGGCCTCGGCCAGCTCGCGCGAGCAGGTGGCGGGCGGCGCCATGGTCGCGCGCTCCACGCCCAGCGCCTCCCACAGCTCGCTGTGCCGGTACTCTGCGCACGCCACACACAACATCTACCTCTGCCACGGCGCAGCTTGGAACGCAAGGGGAACGCTAAGAGGCAAGACAATGTCCCTCGTTTAAAACGACCTAGCTTCTGAATGCAATAGAATTCAACCCTTATTCATCACTTCCACGGAAGTAGTTGCAATAGATACAAATACTTTTCATTGGGACTTACTTTTCTGGGAAAATCTAGATTAAATATCAAGTATGTAAGTAGCGTGAATAATGATTACGGTTACTGTTGCGGCTGTGTGAGAAGTTTAAGGAGCGCGCCTAAAGCGACGCGAGACGGCGGCGGCGGGAAGCGGCCGGGCATCAGACCGGCAAAGACGCCCGGCCAATAGGAGGCAAGCAGCTAGCCGGCGAGCCGGCGGTCGTGAAGTGAGGCTACGGCGCCGGCTGCTTTATATGGCGACGCCGCCAGTGACTGAGGAGACTGAGCGGAGACAGTGTAGTGGAGTGACAGTGGTTTTTGGAGAGTGCGCGTTGGACGAAGTTATTTTGTTACCCGGCAATATTTTCTCGATAGCTCTACTGGATTGTGGTTGTGACCCAGGGCGTTTTGTGGTACATCTCCTGGTTTTTGGCAATTTTGGCTTGTGTATGATAAACTCTTTTGGATACTGACCTCTGTTGTATTTTCCCTAGTTTTTTGTAAATAAACTTGTTGGAAAGTGAGAGTGTTTTCCTGAACATAACAGTTACATTTTACAATCAAAATGAAATTTCACGTTTCTACATTGATACTATTTCTAGCATTTGTCTGCTGTGCTTGCCTTAAAGTCAACATTATATCCCCTTTTCCATTACGCGATGAGATCGCAAAAACGTAGTCTGCCATTATCAAATTCTGAATAAATTTCTGGGTTGACATTTTCTTCAAAGTATCGTACAGATGACATGACAATTTTCTGAAATGCTGTAAATCAATTGTACTGTTAAAATTATTTCAAATTATACGTATAAAATGCACCAAAACCTTTGCCATCATTTAGGCACACATTATTCTCATTAAGATATTCTATCAAAGTTTGCATATTTCCTCTGTATTGCCTGGAACGGGGGACCAGGACCGTTAGTGACGCACAAACAGAACGGAAAGACACAGGTTTCCCATTTACTTGATTGATGTTTCCGAGCACGTCAACTGCTATGGACATTAGTCCCGTAAGTATAATGAATGTTTTATCGCGTAATCTGGCAGTTTTTCTCCCCCGCTGGATGGTAAGAACCGGCGACGATCTACGCGAGGGATTTCTCCTTTCAGGTTTCTCCCCCATTGGGGCACCTCCCCAGCCGGGAAAAGCTCTAAGACACCGGCTGGTTTCCCGACAAGGTTCGTAGTGTAGTGCATGTTAGTGGGGGAGAGGATCGGAAAAGGAAGAGGAAGGAAAGATCGCACGCTATTTGTTATAGTACTGCTCGGATATTCGCCTGATATTGTTCGGATAAACCACGGATCAGAGGAGCCGGCCGCTACAATCCTCCCCCAGACAGTGGCTGAATTCCACCCAGCTCAGTAGCTAGTGTCGAAAATCTGCCACTGCCGAGATTCTAATCGTAAAGCTGGCTTTACACTTGCAAGAAAAGTTGCCAATGTACACATTGCGGCAATAAATATTTCTGATGTTGGCAATACTTCTTGCTAGATATTCCGGTCGTAATGTAAACACGCGTGTTTTCGTCCTCGGAAAGATATTGCCGGCTGTTGCTGGGACTAGAATTGGATTGAAGTCTGAGCAAGATATTGCTGGAAGAAGTCAATGATGGCCACGGTCAGATGAAGTACGGTTAAGGTAGTACATAGACGTATTATTTTGAATTGTTATATGCATTTTTTCGTAAAATGGGTGTGTCAAAAAGGTTTAATAAAAGAAATGAAGTAATAAATATTACAAATCCTTTATGATTGATTATCAAATGGTTCAAATTTTGGTTTAGCTGTAGATGCTCCCTAATTATTAATTTTGTTAAGTTAAAAGTTATCAAGATTCCTAATCTAAGATTTAGAGATTTTAAGATTAATCTATAATACATCAACAGTAGGTAAAGGACATTTTAAAACTTTTTATCGAATTAATAATTGCGCTTTTTATAAATAGAAAATTACTTAGAACCCACGTGAACCGTAGTCCACGAAAAAATATTGAGGCCCCTGAACCGAATTTGCACAAGCCCCTTTTCCTTTCGTCTTAAAATACAGTCACATGTCTTCACAAAACGTTATCGTTTCTTTATCTCTTCATTGAGCACAATAACTGCGACCACGACTAGCATCTTCTCCCTTCTACTAGCCATGTCGGAGTGAGATATAACCTCACTTAAGTTGACGCGCCATTTTCCTCGTGGCATCACCAAGCACGGCAAGAAAAGTTCTACTGTAAAACGATCGGCAATATCTTATCGGAAACATCTTCCTCCCAACTTTCTGGCAACATGTTGCCCCGTCTTGTTCTTGCTGGTGTAAAGATGATCGCAAGAAACTGCAACATTTTGCTGAAAGATGTTGTGGAAACCTATTGCTGGTGTAAAGCCAGCGTAAGACGTCCTGCCCTGCAGAGATGACGCATTTCTCGTCCGTATCTGTGGCTGCGAAGGCAAGAAACAGCAACATATTGCTGAAAGATGTTGTTGAAACCTATTGCTGGTGTAAAGCCAGCATAAGACGTCCTGCCCTGCAGAGATGACGCATTTCTCGTCCGTATCTGTGGCTGCGAAGGCAAGAAACAGCAACACATTGCTGAAAGATGTTGTTGAAACCTATTGCTGGTGTAAAGCCAGCGTAAGACGTCCTGCCCTGCAGAGATGACGCATTTCTCGTCCGTATCTGTGGCTGCGAAGGCAAGAAACAGCAACACATTGCTGAAAGATGTTGTTGAAACCTATTGCTGGTGTAAAGCGAGCATAAGACGTCCTGCCCTGCAGAGATGACGCATTTCCCGTCCGTATCTGTGGCTGCGAAGGCGAGCCTTTAGTACCTTTGAGGTGGTTGTCGTCGTCGGGCGCGGAGGCGGGGTCGGAGGCGGGCGCGGGGGCGGGGCCGCGCCCTTTGCGGCGGCCCGCGCGGCGGCGCGTCGCCCGCGGCGAGGGCGCGGGCGCGGGCGCGGGCGGCGGGGCGGGGTCGGCGTCCTGCACGTAGTCGTAGTCGCGGTTGCGCTCCATGGACGCGGAGGAGCCCGCCTGCAGGTAGATGTCGCCCCGCGGGAAGCTGGCGTCCTCGCTGGCGCTGCGCTCGCGCAGCCCCGGCTCCACCTCGCCCTCCACCGGCCCGAAGATCGCCTCCAGCGCCTCCCTGCGCCACGGCACGCAGAGCCAACAGAACAAAAGGTACAACAAACGACTACACGCGCACTACGCTCGAAAGCGATAACCCCACAGATGTTCTTTCATGTCGTTAAGTATTTATTATCCAAGGGTAATGAAATAAGGGAGAGTTAGAACTCTTGGACCAATGCAATCATTATTAACAGTGGAAAACGAGTTAAATGTTTTAAAATATAATTGAAATGTTTTGTATTTACCAAGATCTGTACACGAATGTTTGTAGTGGTCCATGGGAGGAAATCCTATCCACTTTCAATCAAAAATGTAACGCATCCCAAAAAATTACAATTACAGGACATTTTTGGTAAAAGAACAAGTATCAAACGATTGCTAGACATTGCGTTTATATACAATAACTAATATTTACATTTAACAAATACTCAACCTTCGAACTTAAAAAATGCTGTATTTGCTTCGTTAACTATAACATACCCACGGTTGCACTCCAAGGAAACTGCAATTTAAAGTAAAAATCACGAAATTTCGTTGAGTAAAAATCTCAGATTTCTTTCTAAACGAAAACAATTAGCGCTTTTAATACACCAAGGAATTAGGAAGTAATAATGTTTTCAAAACATTTCTAAGAACCCATCAAAAGAGTTCCTGTTGCATCAAACAAGTTCGCAGATTATGGCATGGGGGTAACATGCAACCCTCAACACACGTTACACTACGATAAAATTTACCATTTATCATAACTCAGAAATGATGAGTTTTATGCTCTTGAAACTAAATAAAATATTCATTTAATGTATTTATAAGATATACCTCTTGATAATGAAAAATAAAAATAAAAAGTAAATACTTGTTGTTTCTGATCGTCGATTTGCTGCAAAAATAAAGGGAAATTAACTGAACATTGATTATCCCCTTTTGGCGAGAACGAAAGGAAAGAAGAAGGAGAAAAGAAAAGAAGAAGAGAAGAAAGAGGAGGAGTAGGCGTGCTGACCTGTCGCGCGGGCGCTCCTTGCGCCGCAGCTTGGCGCGCGCGCGAGCCCTGCGCTCAGCCGCGCGCTCCGCCGCGCGCTGCGCCGCCCGCTCCGCCGCCTCCTGGCGCAGCTCCCGCGCCGTGGGGCGCAGCGCCGCCGCCTCCAGGTACAGCCCCGGCACCGGCACGGGCCCCGGCCCCGGCGCAGGCCCCGGGTCCGCGTGGCGCCGCCGCCGCCGCCGCCCGCCCGCCTCCGCGCCCGGCCCCTGCCGCGCCTCGGGGCCCTGCACGCACGCACGCGCACGCCCACGCACGCTCAGCGCCACGCCCCCCGCGCAGCGCAGAGGAGCGCTATAGAAGGATTTTCGTAAGGATGAGCCAAAGTGACAGTTTGCGTAACATGTAATTCAGAGAAGTATCCCTCCGCCGAGATAGCTGTTCAGCCACGCCCCTTCGTTAAGTGCTAATGACTCCTGTGAAAACATTCCTATGCAGAAATCTAAGAGATTCGCTGAGATACATGCACGTACACGAGTCCGGGAAATATTTAAATTTAATTACGTATGTGGGAAATCTCTTAACATGCACTCACAACCAGTAAAAGAAAACTACCACGAATGTAAATAGAAAGCTCTCAATCACAGCTCGCCAAACAACAGCACAATAGACGGAAACACGGGCACCAGTACACATCTCGGTTTTAAAATAAACATAATATTTATCACACAAAAAGTAAATTCAATGTAATTTTAATAGAAAAAAGACTTTTTACAGAAGTGCACTTAACACTGCACTTCCTAATTTCAATTATTTCTCAAAGCGCAATATATTTTCGTCGGATGAGGACATCACAAAAGAAAGCGTCGAAGCTATTTAAGAGTTAGCCAACTGCAAACAAGCGAATGCAGGAAGGGAGCCTAATGAGCTCGAAAGCACAACGACCATAGAACCTTCACTTATGTTGCCAGTACTAGCTGTCACTTTGGCTCATCCTTAGCAAAATCCTTGTATAGCAGCGGCGGCTCCAGAAAGTGTTCACAAATGCAGCTCTAGTCACCATAAATATTTTTCAAATTTTTTATTAACTTGATAGCATGAAATTAAAAAGAATTACGAGAACATTCAAAATGGGAATACTGCTTTGGATGTGTTTGCGTCTATGTCGTAGACGCACGTGCCAAGGTAGTGGAGAGCGGTCGCGGAAGCCTTCGCTCTCAGATCTAGATAGGGTGATTATTTTGAATCAGTTCAGTAAACTTACAAAACAATGTTGTCTTGGAGGAGACACATGTATCCGACCCTACCCCAGACCCGCCCTACTCGCTAGAAGCCCAAATTTGAATCATTTGGGGAATAGTGGGTCATCTTGAGCGGAACAGATATCTGGCTTCGCTCAGAAGTCCTCCGAGAAGAATAGAATTTGATTCCTTAGGAGAAATTGGCACATTAATCACGAGAGATTGGTAGCAATTATCATTGCCATTGGTGGTAATACATAATGTTGAAAATTAATAGACAGTGTCACTGAAGAACACAATGTTCGTGTACAAACGTAGTTCTAACTCGTGTTGATTATAAATTATTTTTGGCGCGACATTATGTTGCCGATTTTATGCTACGTTTGCCATTTTTTCGTTTTGATGTCAAATCTAATAATCTATCAAATTAAGCTGAATGAAATAAGTCGTGTGGGAAATAAATCGTATTATTGTAAAAGATGGGAAATGGTTCTTGCCTCTGAGTTCAAATGTTGAATTTTTCGTGCCGATGAGCCTATTATTTATGGCAAGAGAGGTCACTTTATGACATTTGGGACAGCAAAGCTCTTGTATCACTAACTGACCCGCGTCGAAGATGGAATTTTCACTGTTTTTTCCTTAAACCACCAGATTGAAGATAAGTACGAACGCTAGTGACGAATGGCACGCCCCGCTCGTAGCTCACCTTGGTGATCATGTTGACGAACATGCTCTTGAGGTACTTCTCGCGTTCCTTGGGTGGCGGGCCGGGCAGCGGAGCCTCGTCCGCCGGGTCCACCGCCTCCGCCGCCGCCGCCCCCGCGCCGTCGCCCGCCGCCTCCGTGGCCGTCGTCGTCTCGTCGTCGGTCTCGCCCAGCGTGGCGCGCCGCCCGGCCAGCAGCGACGCCTGCGCGATGCTCCACACGGCCTCGGCGCTCGCCCCCGCCCCCGCCTCTGCCACGGGCCCGGCTCCGGCGCCCTCTGCAAGCAACCACACCGTTTCACAAAACAACGGCAGCGACAGCCGAATCCCGTGATTAACGTCATTACTCCGATACATGCGTCTCAGAATAAATGACACAAACTTCGAAGGCATCGGACACGTTTCGTTCAAGTTTGAAGTGTGTAAATCGGCACGATAAACGAGGTTTAGAGCCTACCAAGTCCTTTATTGTCGACATTGGACATGTGTCGTTCAAGTTTGAAGTTTGTAAATCGGCACGATAAACGAGGTTTAGAGCCTACCAAGTCCTTTATTGTCGACATTGGACATGTGTCGTTCAAGTTTGAAGTTTGTAAATCGGAGCGATAAACAAGGTTTATAGCTAACCAAGTCCTTTATTTGCGTCACCGGACACGTGTCGTTCAAGATTGAAGTTTGTAAATCGGCACGATAAACGAGGTTTAGAGCCTACCAAGTCCTTTATTGGCGACATTGGACATGTGTCGTTCAAGTTTGAAGTTTGTAAATCGGAGCGATAAACAAGGTTTATAGCGATATAGCGAGGTTTATAGACAACCATGTAACATATGTAACAAGTATTGTATCGCAGCTTCTGGGTCAATGACCCCCGATCGGGTTTTTCATCCAGTTTCCCTGATCCATTGAGCAAATGCTGAGATGGCCCCTTGTTTTGCTTCTAGACATAAATGTAACTTCATTATCTGTGCATGTCTTCTAGAATTCAGTGGGAAATACAGTTATTCAAATTATCGTTTCCATGTTGTCGCGGCAGGAAGTATTATTCCGAAGGACAACATGGATAAGAGCCCAACATTTATTGCTTATTTATCCTTGAAAATAGATTTTATTACATGGGAGCTTTTTTTATATTCAAAATTCAAGTAGTATATGACTTAGTGTAGTGATCACAGAAATTTTGAAAATGTGCACACGATTCATTTCTCCCCATAGCACGTCATACGCAGTTTTAAGTGTTTTTTGACGTAAAATAAATAAATAAATAAATAAATAAATAAATAAATAAAATCAAGTTCCTTATTTGCGGCACGGACGCGTGTCAATCCATAGCAAAGTAGAATACGAAACATTTGTTCTTCTCATTGAACAGAACACACCGTTTTTTTCTTTAATCTTCACTCTCGCCCAGTGTTGAGCGACAAGCTGGCAAGCACTCACCTGCGTGCGCGCGCTGGGTGCGGCGGTGCGCCGGCTGCCGGCCGGCGAAGAGGTCCGCGTGGCGGCGCGCGGGGTCGGGGTTGTCGTCGTAGTAGTCGTCGTCACTGTCGTCGTCATCGTCGCCGTCGTCGTCGCCGGCGTTCGCGTCGCCGCCGCGGGCGCGCCACCTGCGCCCCAGGCGGCCCCGCCGCCGCACTCCGCTGCGCCAGCGCCGCCACTCCTCGCCCGCGTCCTCCGCCTCCGCCTCGTCCTGCCACAAGATTCGTTCGTTATTGAGCGCCTAGCGAACCCTGCAACGCTTCGCTGTGGATTAAATAAATAAAGTTTCGCTGTGGATTAAATAAAGTTCAAAATCGATTTATTGAATGATTTGTTTTTTCGTGTTTACGGGCGCGTCAACTGCTTTGGTCATTAGTCCCGTGAGTGTAGTGCATGTTTTTTCTCGGGAGATGGTGGCTGGCGAGATCCGGCGCCGACCTACCGTCGGCTAGTGGGGTTTCCCCTCAACCAAGACTCTCCTACCAGCGGGGCACCGCCCCCAGCCGGAACAAGCTCTAAACTCCCGACCGGTCTCCCGAAATATGTGGTAATGTAGTGCATGTTAGTGTGTGTGTGTGTGTGTGTGTGTGTGTGTGTGTGTGTGTGTGTGTGTGTGTAAGGGGAGAGGATAGGACAAGGAAGAGGGAGGACAGATCGCGCGTGGTCCGTGGCCCGTTTATTAGGGTAATGCTCCGGCATTCCCCTTGTGTTGATCGGAGAAACCACGAAAAACTACCGATCAGAGCAACCGGCCGCTAGAATTCTCCTCCAGACTCCTAGCTGAAGAGCTAGTGTCGAAAATCCTGCCACCGTCAGGACTCGAACCTAGGACCTCCCGGTCAGAGACGCTGCAGTGACACCAGTTGATGCACTGAGCTACCGCTCCCTGTGATTTATTGAATGAAGACGAACCACTTATTAACTACACCTTAAAAATCAAATATTCGAATTATGTTGTGCATCGCCAAAATTTGGTTCAGACGTCCTGCTTTCTAGATCGCAACTTCGATATTGTAAGTCAAAGAGGCGTGTAGTTCTAGAAGATATCCATAGATTGCACTTCAAGCAAAGTCCTCCGGCAAAGGAATATAGCCCACCTCGTCGATTAACTTTGCAACCGCAACGCCCCCTCATGTCGAACTAAATTGAAACCTCTATTAATACTCTATTAATACTCTCGATACTAATGAGAACAATGTGTGAAAATTGCAGCGAAATCGGACGAGTACTAGTTTTTGCATCTATACGCGTATTCCCTTTTATTCATATACCACAGAACATTTATCCACTGTATCTCCGGACGTGTCAACTGCTATGGTCATTAGTCCCGTGAAGGCCACTTCACAATGGCCCGCGAACGGGAACGGCCACGCGAAGACAAAACTGGGGACGAGAACATGACATACGTGCGCTTCATAATAAAAACCGACTGAAAGAGGAATAGCATTGTTAACTTCTGGTCTCTCGAGATATGTAATAGTGTCGTGCATATAAATATGTGTGTAAGGGGAGATGATAGAACTAGTATGAAGAATGAAAGATCGCGCGCTGTCCGTGGCCTGTTTGTGAAGGTAATGCTTTGGCATTCGCTTGGAATTTGTGATCGGAGAAATCATGGAAAACAACTGTTCAGAGCAGCTGGCAGCTGGAATTCTCCTCCAGGCCACGGCCGAATTCGAACTATCTACCTAGATACAGTAGAAAATTTGCCACTGTCGAGACTACAATAACAATTCATTACACTCATTCTTCGTAAGGACAATCATTATAATTTTGCCCCACGCTACTAAGAATTAAATACGAAATAATTATCTTATAATAAATGTGGGGGGGGGCGCGATTACGTAAGAGTAAGGAGACGATGTTTTATTCATAATGCATGCTGATGCAACACGCAAACGCATGTGTATAGCAGATTGCCTACTTGCCCCCTATCTGTAGAAGAGAACAGGGGTTTGTCTAACGTCCAGCGTCTCATGGCAATTATTCGAATTATCGTATCATATTATCGTAACTATACGAATCGCATTTCTTGACGCCTTTGTGTGATTTACATGACAACTAATAAAAGTATACATACTAAAGTCATTTACATACTAATTAATAAAAGTATCTAAGTTAAAATGTTTTAGTATATGTTTAGCTTCATATCTTTAAGCATTAAAATTAAATCAATTAGTTATAAGTCGTATTTCTTGACTGTGTGATTTACATGACAAATATTAATTAATAAAAGTATATAAGTTAAAGGTTTTAGCATATGTTTAGCTTCATATATTCAAGCATAAAGGTTTTGCGTGAAATAAAGGCAGTATTAAAAGTGAAGTTTACTCTCAAAGGGGATTCAATTTTGTTTCTTTAAAGTTTTTGAAAGGATAGAGATAAATGCATTGAATATTGTGCAATTATTTTGAGGAAACTATTTCATTTGTCAAAAATTTTAAAAAATTCAAATAGTATTACAATATTAAATAACTGTTACTGTAATTAGATTCGGACATGAGAGTAATTTACTGGAAATCTTTTAAGTTTGTTATAACTTCTTTAGGGACACTTTGTGGTCTGTTTTGGTGCAGCATTTAATGTATTATAGTTAATACTTTTAGCAGTTTTGCTGGTGGAGGAAAAGTCCGATTCCTTAAATAAGTTCATGACCCCACACATTTTGAGCCTATTTCCTGTAAGGTATCTGGTCTGGTCATCTTCTTGCGCACCAAACTTATTTTCAATACATTTAAATGTTGAAATATGTCTTCCAGTGTCCTTTCCCTTTAGATATTGCCTTCCTGTGTCCCATTCATTCAGATGTTGAAACGCCTTCCAGTAATTCCCGTTAGGTATTGAACTATGAATTTCAAAAGTATTAAAATCTCATAAAAACAACAATCCTGTGGACCATGGCCTAATATTAACCAGTTTAGTTAACATTAAAGAAAGAAGTTTTACTTCCTTACATACCATTTATCTAACGCTATGTAAGGCTGTGACGAAAAAACTATTTTTCGGCAAAAATGTCGTAGGTTCCAGATAGCTGAAACGCTAATAATTCTGGTTTCTGTAGGTAACAAATTACTTCTTCCAAAACGTTGTAAAGTCATTATTCACATTTTATGTATCCTTAATACGGTAGAATTTCTTTACGGCAAAACGTCTGTCCGTTCGTCTCTTGGCTTGTGAACAACACTAGCAGCTCACCGTAGGCAGGATTTTCATCGAAACTGATATTCCCCGGTCGATCTCGCTGGTGTCGTGGTCTCGAATTTGAAACCTATATTTTCTTTCTTGGGGTACTTTACATTAAACCCCAACATTTTCTTATCTTCCAATTTTTTCTTTAAATTATTTCTCAGATACAGCGCTTAGATAAAAATGGCGCAGGTCCTATTTTCGTTTAGTTTTGCGAATTTTCCAAAATGGTATAAGTTCGCCATCTTCCTACAATTACAGTATTGAAGGTAGAGACTTTTATCTTAATGGAATGTATTCTTCAAAATTAGATCTTTAAATAATATCGGTACATTTTTTCCGAAATATGAGTAGCCATTGGCTAGTTTACCGTGTAATAAAGATTTTAAAGGCAAAGTTATCTCAGAAACGACTCCAATTTATTCTTTAAACCTTTGAAATGGATAGAGCTAAATGAAATGAATAACATCCAATTATTTAAATAAACATTTTCATTTTTCAAAAATTACTTTTTCAAATAGTATTATAATATTGTGTAGCTGTTACGAATGCTGCGAGAAAATATATGCTTGTTGTAGCTCCATTATATAAGCCATTAATAAAGACATTATTATTATTATTATTATTATTATTATTATTATTATTATTATTATTATTCGTATTTCAATCCATTTTATTAGAATCACTCTGTACAATTCGAACATCCGTGTTGTGTGCTTGGCATACATTCAAATGGGCCGCGCGCGCATGTGACTGCGCCAGGATGAAAGGGCGAGCAGGCGCCACAGCAGGAGCCGTCAAGTGTTCGTCTGTATGATTAGTTACCTGACCTGGCGAAGTTATGATGTTCCGACGAATGAGTTGCGCCCCTGGACTGTGCTGTTGATAGTATTGTGAATATTGAATAATTATTGGAATATTTGTTGGTATGCGGTATCTTTTTTGTGGACTTGCCATTTTCTCCTGGCTATCCGATGACCGTTGATAAGGTATTCAATGTGAGTGTGGATCGTGTGTGAAAATTGTGCCATTCTGGATATTAAAACTATTGTCGTTATCTATCTGGTGTACCCGTAATTTGGTATAATTGACTCGCCAAAACGAGAATCCGGCCCCCTTGCGGCTGTACCTGGAAGTCCCCGTAGTCGTCCTGCGCGTCGTCCTCAGCGCCGTAGTCGTCGGCATGGGCGTCGGTGTCGGCGTCGGGGTGGGCGTCGTGGGCGTCGTGGGCGTCGGGCAGGGCCGTGCAGGCGCGCGCGCCGGCGCCCGGCAGCACCCAGAAGACGACCGCGCGCGGCGGCGCCAGCAGCACCAGCGGCGGCGCGGTGTGGCCGGCGGCGGGCGGCGGCGGCGGCAGCGGCCGGCCCTCCAGCGGCGGCAGCTGCGGCTCCCCGCCCTCGGCGCCGCCCTCCAGCGCCAGCGGCCGCCCGTTCAGCAGCGTCTGCCTGCAACGCCACGCCACGCTTCAGGGATGCCACTGGCACGCGGTTGGTTGATTGATTTTTTCGTGTTTCCGGGCGCGTCAACTACTTTCGTAATTAGTCCCGTTAGTGTAGTGCATGTTTTTTCTCGGGAGATGGCGCTGATCTTCCCCCGCTGAATGGCGAGATCCGGCGCTGGCCTACCGTCGGCTAGTGGGGTTTCCCCCTAACCTGAACTCTCCCACCAGCGGGGCACCGCCCCAGTCGGGACAAGTTCTAAGCTCCCGACCGGTCTCCCGGAATATGTGGTAGTGTAGTGCATGTTAGTGTAAGTGTGTGTGTAAGTGGAGAGGATAAGAGAAGGAAGGGGAAGGAGAGATCGCCTGTGGTCCGTGGCCCGTTTGTTAGGGTACTGCTCCGGCATTCGCCTGGTGTTGATCGGAGAAACCACGGAAAACTACCGATCAGATCAGCCGGCCGCTGTAATTCTCCTCCAGACAATGACTGAATTCGACCTAGCTGGAAAGCTAGTGTCGAAAATTCTGCCGTCGTCAGAACTCGAACCTAGGACCTCCCGGTCAGCGGCGCCGCAGGGCACGCGGTTGGCGAACATTAGAATTCGCGAGCGCGCGGCTGGGACAGCACGCGCTACGTTGGGGCGGCTGAAGGAGCCGCAAACGCGGGACTAGCTCCCATAACGTCCAGGCGTCGGAGCGAGTCTCGGCGAACAGCGGTCTCTGCTATACAGAGTGCCCGGGGAGGAAATGTCGAAAATTCGAAAATAAACTCTTAAGACAATTTTAGGCATATTTTGTCTAATAAACTACTTGAATATTCTGAATGGTTGAGCCGGAATGAACACTCAAAAGTTGCTTTGAAAAAAAATGCTTTCTAGGCAAACATTTGCATTGCAAAAGCATATAAATACTTCAGAAACATGTAAATTATTTATTATTGAAAAGTACGATGAAGAAATGAACATATTTGTCCAGAAAGAAAAATTAACACAAATAAAAAAGCAGTCGAATTGTGTAAATTGGGTGCTTTCTATTTCAGGGTATTGATGATTTTTGGTCAGTGTGTTATTGACATTAATCATTTAATTTTGCACATCGATGTTTGGTAACATTGATATTTTGTTATCGATGTTGAATCTCTAGTCATCGGAGGGCGCTCGGTACCAAGTGCGAGCCTCGTGGAGCTGTGCTTCCCTCATGTCTCCCAAGTTCCTACTCCAATCTGTCACACGTCATGTCTCCCCCGTTTTCACCCTAATCCAGTCTTCTTTGCAATCTCGAGTGTAAAATTAAACTGTTTAGTGGACATGAACATCTGTCATCTCACGAATAACACAATTATAAAAGATATTTTTAATTATACATAACCATGACGCCGATGTGGCGCGTATATCGAAAGAAAAGTTACTTCTAAGCATCATGTAACCTTAGAGACTTGTATCTTAAGAAACTCATGCAAATAGATCATTCGCACTGTCTCCCTTTCCTATATCCCTTTTAACGTATTCTTGAAAAATATTGCGTACAATACACGCATGTAACTTGTAAAGAGACCTTGAATATACATGTGAGCTCTATTCTTCCGACATTCTTTGTATAGTGATTCCCGTGTGAAAATTAGAGGGAGTTCAATAACAGACTCTTTATTTCCGCGCAGTGTACATTGTGACATTAAGGCCAATTACTTCGTACAAAAGAAAGGATCGCACGTAATCTGATTATTGTTCTCAAGAACGGACGTAGAATAGTCCCACGCGTACCGTTTATTACTCGCCCATGCTAAATTACGAGAACGATCATTGCTGAAATGTGCATTTTCGAACGTGTATTCACAAGTTCTTTTTTAATTCTATTCAGGAATCTTCTCTGGTAGGTTGTCAGAAGAGCACAGACTAAGTCTATAATTCGTTCTGTAGTGATAATGGTACTCATTATCTGCTTCACTCCTGCATACGGAGGATGAGGCAATACCATTTCGACCAACCTCATGGTCATGGTTAATGATTGAAAATTAAGCAAAAAAACGTTCTGAGAACATGTGCCCTAAACCAGGACTGCTCAAGTGAGCGGCCCACTTAGCGTGCTCCGGCCCAGCCCTAAAGTGACACCGGTGTGGGCCGCTGCTTGTTCAGCCAGGACGACGGAAGTGGAAGGGTGGTGCTAGGGGGCGATCGGCTCTAGTGCTGTGAAAGGCAAGTGCACCGTGGACGGGTTGGTTTTAAACCTAGTATACATGGACGCAAGAAGCTACAGGCATGCATATGCAGGATCTCCGAAACCTGGCGAAATACGCTCTGGGAAAATGCACATAAAATTGTTTTTGATTCTTAATAACTTCATTTCTTAATAATTTCAATAAAAGTCAACGTTTAATGTTAAACTATTATTTAATTAAATAACTTTTAATAGGGCTTTCAAAGTTCTACATATGCATTGACGTAAGATAATCAAATTTCAGGATCAACTGAGGATTTCAGGATTTTCAGGAACTTCTGAGTATTTTCCATTATAATGAACGTAGATAGATTACACGGAGGGCAACCTCCCAGAAAAGCAGCTGAGATGAAAGCCCCGCGCGTGCGCTCACCCGTCTCGGTGCGTGAGCGTGAACTGCACGGGGGCGGCGGCGAGGGCGGGCAGCCCCTTGAGCGCGAGGCGCGCGCGCGCGCGGCCGGCGTTCACCGCCAGCAGCACCAGCGCCCCTGGCGGGCGGCGCGCGCAGCGGCAGAACACGTGCAGGCGGCGCGCGGCGGCGTCGCGAGCGCCGCTGCCGCCCAGGCGCGCGTCCAGCACGCCGTCGCCCACCAGCCGCCGGTGCAGCAGCGACACCCAGTACTCCTGCGCGCGCCGCACAAAGCCACATGCACATTACTAATCGCTCTATTCAATCCATAGAATGTCGGCATTTCTATATCGATTTTCTGGCTGAATCACTCTCTCGAAAAAAAAGTTTATCAAATTCATTCCTTTAATTTGGATATTGCAGTGAAAGTACATAAACGGAATACATTTAAATCAAAACGGGAATAGATCAAATCATAATTAACTAAACCGTAACTAGATATGAAATAATAACGAATAATCTAGGTTACATTGTCCACGATGCATAAATTCTTACAATTGTTGATAACATGAGCACTGAGACAATAAGTAATGAAGCTAAGGCTTGGCGCTTGCCACGCCTCCTCCAACTTCCTCCAGTCACAGGAAGACCTCCTAGAGACCAATTAATTGTACTACAATAATATTTATACCTACAGCTCTAAAAGTACAAACGGGAAAGAAAAGAAAATTGGATAAAATTAGTTTCGTAAATCATTATGATCAGCTACCAAACATGTTTCCTCAAACATTTGACATTAAACTTCAATTTCCAATGCTTTTTATTAAAATTATATTGCATGGTGGCCATCATTTTATTGACAACATTTTGTATTGAAACATTTATTTCAAACTTTCTGAAGAATTGAATGTATTTTTTATTATGACAATGAGTAGGCCGCACGCTTTCCCTAAAAATGTTCGAAGGCAAAAATTAATAAATAACACAAGGTCTAAACTGTTAAAAATACGGGTGTAGAACAGCAGGCAGAAACCCGGCGTAGTGCCGAAGAACGGAGAAAGAGAGGGGAGAGAAAGTGATAGATTCACTGATAGATTCATAGAGGGAAGAGAAAGATGGAGGAGAAAGAGGGAGGAGAAAGAGGGAGGAGAAAGAGGGAGGAGAAAGAGGGAGGAGAAAGAGGGAGTCGAAGAGGCGAAGAGAGAGAGAGAGAGGGGGAGAGAGAAAGGAATATATTCACTGATACATTCACAGCTGGATGACAAAGGAGGCGAAAAGAGAAATAGAGGGAGAGAGAAAGTGATAGCTTCACAGCGGGAGGAGAAAGAGGGAGGCGAAGAGAGAAATAGAGGGAGAGAGAAAGTGATAGCTTCACAGCGGGAGGAGAAAGAGGGAGGCGAAGAGAGAAATAGAGGGAGAGAGAAAGTGATAGATTCACAGAGGGAGGAGAAAGAGGGAGGCGAAGAGAGAAATAGAGGGAGAGAGAAAGTGATAGATTCACAGCGGGAGGAGAAAGAGGGAGGCGAAGAGAGAAATAGAGGGAGAGAGAAAGTGATAGATTCACAGAGGGATGACAAAGAGGGAGGCGAAGAGAGAAAGAGAGGGAGAGAGAAAGTGATAGCTTCACAGCGGGAGGACAAAGAAGGAGGCGAAGAGAGAAATGAGACTCACGGGCGGCGGGTCGAGCAGGTGGGCGGGGCGCAGCGAGCGCAGCACCGCGTAGGCGCCGAGGCGCGCGGCCACGCCCACGCGCCGCGCCCAGCGCAGCGCCGCCTCCCACGCGTCGCCCTCCGCGCGCGCCTCCGACGCCGGCTCCCCTGCGCACACACACCGCGCCTCCAACTGCCTGCCTTTCCACTCACTCCTTTGGACTCACCGTTAATAAGGTTCTTGTACAAGAGGGGGAGATCGAGGCGGTCGACGTAAAAGGGGCACATACGCAAAAAAGCGGTTTTGAGAAAAAACGTGTTGAAAGTTTTGTTTGTGTACATAAAGTTTATGTTTTTCGATTACGAGATAATAATAACTAAAAAATCAAAAAAGTAGATATTCAGGATACGTTATACGCATTAAAATAGAAGGTCCAACTCTTTACTTGTTTGAAAACAATAATTATTATGCACGTGGTTTTGTGCCCGTTTTACGCAGAAGAAATGTTAAGTTATAAAATGGAATAAAAACGTCAAAAATATGGAATAAATATCTTAATACAAAGTGAATAATAGCTTTTAGAAAGATATTATGCCATTTTGCGCAACAAACAAACTTTTTGTTAGCAACAAAGAAAATTTGCTTTACATCCACAGGTACAGGAATATGAAAGAAAACGTCTCATTTTTTAAATCTTCTTGTGAGAACTTAAAATTTTCTATAAAGTTAACATCCTCTTCAACTAGAAACCGGAATAAATATTTTACATAAGCAACTTTCTTATGATTTACATCTGGACGAGGACGTATTTCAGCAGTAACAATGTCAAATCCTTGGTACTTGGTATACGCTACAAAGTACAGAACGCTACAAATGGGCTTCCCCTAGACAAATCATATCAAAAATACATGCAAGTCTTGAAGCGAAATCCTTATCCATTACAATATGAAATGGACCTTTTTGATGTAGAACCATCACCAACTCCTACATCAGTTGTCATTATTTCACTATTTTTAATAATAATAATAATAATAATAATAATAATAATAATAATAATAATAATAATAATAATAAACACTACGCTCAAAACAAAAGAACGATAATGACTTAATAGTTGCAGCTACCTACTTCTCACGGACTCTGCACAGCTCCTTTCAAACTTGGGTATCAACCTCAGCTTTCAAGATTTACAAATGAAACTTCAACCACTTGTACTAAACAACATGACGAACACGAATAGCCATTCTGCGTAAAAGGGGCCCATAGGCATATGTGCCCATTTTACGTCCACCGCCTCGATTGTCATTGCAGACTTTATTTAATATAATCTCCCAAAACATGCATTTTAACGCTTAGGTGGAAGAGTGCTGGGGTGGGGGTGGGGGTGGGGGGCGTGGCTCACCGATCCAGATGGGCGGCGGCGGCGCGCGCGGGTGCGCGTGAGCCGGGCGCGGCAGGAGGCGCAGCAGGGCGTCGCGCTCCGCCAGCAGCTGGTCCAGGGACCGCGGCCGCGCCTTCGCCCCCGCGCCGCCCTCCTCCCACAGCCGCCTGCGCACACGCACGCAACACTCACTCCACGCAGGGCGCAATACAACTCACCATCATCTTTCTTCCATCAACAAATACCATCATTTTGCAAACTATCTTCACAGAAATAAATATTACGATTCGATATTGTAACGAATATTGCGTCATCTGCCGGCGCCACCATGAGCTACAGCAGCGGATTGGACATCTGCCGGCGGCCCTCGAACCAGATGGTCCCCTGAGTGTTCGCGGCGCTTATCGCAAAGTCCAGAAAATTCTCGACGGCACCCGCCGGGTATAAATACGCGGCGGTCGGCGACGCGAGTCAGTCTTATGGGTGGAAGCTAGCTGTGAAGTGTGTGCATCGCGGTGAATAGCAGTGCTGTGATTGTGCTCAGACATGAACCGTGACCAGCGCGAACTGTGGTCAGTGCAGTGGACTGTGATCAGTGCATCGAACAGTGGTCATTGCTTAGACTGTGCGACAGTGAAAGTGAACAGTGAAAATAAATTCTCAACAGAAGTGTAGTGTAAATAAATAATCAAGAGAAGTGTGCCGTATAAAGAATAATCAAGTGGAAGACATCGGTACATAAATCAAGTGTTTTCAGTGATTGTGTTAAGAAACAAAATAAAGGTTTTTGTTAAAATAATATCTGTGTTTTAACTCACTACGTAGATTTGTAACTAGGTTTCATTCAATACAGCTCTTTATTTCTTATTTAGTGCAAGCAAATACGACGCTGCTCTAGGACTTGAAATAGTTGTTAAGAAACTGCAGAATTCCAAAGTGATCAGACAACGGGTGTAGTAAACCCTCCCTACAGCTGAGCGCATAGAAAAATCATTCACTCCAAATGTCCTAAATTTAATTGACTGTACCCGTCATATCCATCTTAACTTTCCTCTGCTGTTCCTGACTCTTTAGTTAACGTGCTCCGGTATTCGCCTGATGTTGATCAGAGAAACTGTAAACTACCGATCGCAAGCGACCGGCTGCTAGTCCCCTCCTCCAGAGCGCATGAGCGAATTCCATCCAACTACGAAGCCAGGGCTGAAATTCGCCGCCGTCTGGTCTCGAAACCTTACGACCTCTCAGTCAACGATTCTGCAGATGAGACGGAAAGTTACGGTGAGCTAACGCAGTTGATCGTTTTCTTTTTTGTGGATTAACAGATAGTTTTTGCATTAGAGACGTAAATCGTCATGAGGCAACCGCTGAGACTAATAACGTGAAGTGTTAAAAAAAATTGTTCCAAGTTCTGTTGTAAATGAAAGTATTGGAATGAGCGACTATAATCATGATTTACACATTCAACCAGTGGCGTGATCACGATAAAATGGATATATTATTAAATGTATATAATGTTTAATAAACATAATTATATCTTATTATCAGAAAACATATAACCTCGCGGATAGCTCAGCCGATCAGCAAGCTCATTTTCCACGAGGCGACCGCGGTTTCGAGTCCCGGTCGGGCAATATTATATTGTGCGTTTTACTTGCAATGTCACAGTATATGTTGCTGTGTGCCGATGAGAAAACTCACTTCAGGCCGAAAAACAAAAAAAAAAAAACAATACGGCGTGGGATATCTTGTGCCCCGTTATCCATGACCGCAAGGCCGGGACGCCGCTGGTAGGCCCGGGCTTTGTCAGAGCTATTACGCCAATGTACATACATACATACATCACAAACAAAAGTGTTGCATCGTGTGAACACATAGTGAATAAATCCATTTATCGTGGTGGTTGCCGTGCGTGGCTTGGCGCGCGGTGCTCTCACGGGTGCCAGGCGAGCGCGGCGACGCGGCGCCGCCACGAGGAAGGCGGCGCGCAGGAAGCGCGTGCGGCGCGCGCGCAGGCGCGCGGGCGTCGGGCGCCAGCAGGGTTAGGGCAGCACGCGCACTGCGGGAAGGCGTGAGCAGGCGGCGCAGCGGCCAGCAGGTCGCGCCGGCCTGCAGCCCCCACGCGCGGCCCTCGCGCCCCGCCACCTCCCGCAGCTCTGCCACACAGCGCGCACACACACACACACATAAACACATAGATAGACAAAAACAAATAAATAAATGAATGAATGAATAAATAAATAAATAAATAAATAAATAAATAAATAAATAAATAAATAAATAAATAAATAAATAAATAAATAAATAAATAAATAAATAAATAAATAAATAAATAAATAAATAAAACAATAAATAAATAAATAAATAAATAAATAAATAAATAAATAAATAAATAAATAAATAAATAAATAAATAAATAAATAAATAAATAAAATAAATAAATAAATAAATAAATAAATAAATAAATAAATAAATAAATAAATAAAAGGAAGTCACAAAGCACTACTGGTAGACTCAGGAAATCATATGTATACCAGGAACACGAGTTACAAATCATGAATTTCTGTTGAGGATCTGTCGTTAAAGGAACTCCAGTGCCCTCAATTCATCAATTTGTATTCGAAAATATTTTTCCTCTTTGATGAGGTTAAGCACTATGCTTACCCATTAAACACGCTGTAAAGACAAACTTCTAAACACCAAAGAGTAATCATGGACAACTGCTGTTCCTCAACGAAGCGTTTCTCATAAAAATGACATAAACATCGCATTGTGCAGAAAACTCCGGTGTGAATTTTTATATCCACAAATGACTCACTCTATAATTGCTTTTTTCCTAAATATGAGAGTAGACATGAACAATCAACATTTCAATGACCGTGAATTAAACGCCTTTTATTTATCGATTTAATTATCTGTCAGTAAATAAATATTTATTACAAAACTTGAATATATATTAAAATGAGAGAAAGTAAAATGGACTCGTAAAACGATAAATCCAGAGACACTGTAATGGATTCTACGTTTGCACGCTTTTGACAGTAGTGCGCGGGCAAGTTAAATTACGTGAACTTCAGAACTTGGAGAATGCGAAGTTTCTCCTTCTCGTATTATGTTAACATTTCGTTCATTGTTAACTCAGCGTATTAAGTTCACAATTCTGCGCGGTTCCATCGAATAACCTGGCATCAAGCTTATGCATTCGCGTTAATCTTCATGTTTACGTTTCACTGTGCCTTATAAGTAGGGTCATCAAAAGTGCAGAGTATAAAAAAGAAGACACTGCACTAAAAAGAGGGTACTACTCCTTCCTATACACTGTGTATTAAGATCATTAATATTTATAAGATACGTTTAAAACAAACTGATATTAAACATTACAATTTTGAAAACTGTTAGTAGTTTTTACTACCTACACATTTGTAACGTTATTTTTAAAAAACAAACGTAAACTTATGCTCTTTGTCTAATGAAATCCGTGCGTTTGTTTAATTTTGAATAGTTCTTTGTATAATATTGCTTGTGATAAACGAACACAATAATTAAACGAACACACTACACCTGGCATTCTTTCGGTTAGAATGAATTCCTATCCTCTATCAATTGTGCACTTCCAAGAGATAATGTACGTTCTTTATTAACATCATATCTAGGAACAGGAAACCGTCGTTCATCGTAGTTTGGAATGCCAAAGAAGAGGCAATTCTAAAAGTGTTGTTTGTGGCAGAGAAGAGGGCGCGCGGGCTCACCGAAGCCCAGCTGCAGCGTGAGGTCGCAGCCGAGGGACGCGGCGAGGCCCAGCAGCGGCAGCGACGGGCGCGGGTCCCAGGGGGCGGGGCCGGCCTCTGCGGCGGGGGCAGGGGCGGGGGCGGAGGCGGGGGCCGGCAGCCCCACCGCCAGGCGCAGCCCCGCCGCCGCGCAGAAGCGCTGCAGCAGCAGCCAGTCCGCCTCTGCGACAAGGACGGCCCACAAACACGTTTCCGTCGCTCAATGCGCGCGCTCGCTCATGTCGCACCCGTGCGCCATGCGCCATGCAAGGTCAACGTGTGAAGGGTTTTGAACGAGATTAATACATCTCCCAATCCAAAAAGGTTCATATTTCAGCCAAAGTGTATATAATATTTTTACTTTTTACTGATACGTCATCGCTTGTAATTGATTTGATACAAAGCTCGATATTCATTGCGAAACTTACCTGGGTCAAAAGGGTCGTGGTGACGAGGGAAATGTGGAAATAGAATTATGTAAATATGGTCATATATATATATATATATATATATATATATATATATATATATATATATGTGTGTGTACATTATATAATTATATTTAATAAAAAGACTGTAATAGCACAAGAAATTAAAAATATGAAAACAGTTGAATGTTGCTTCATATTCTCTTTCGGAAGGAATTATGAAAGACAAACCGGGTCAATTTAACGTCTAGTTAATTAGAAAATGAATCAATCTAAATCACTACAATTACGTAAAAAATGAAATTATGTATGTAACACGGGCGTTAACTGGTTCTAATGATATCGGGCGACAAAAAGCCTCTGAAAAGTTTTGTCCCCGCTCGATCATTAGAAGAAATATAACGCCCTGAGTGCTTAAATGACTTTCGTGTCGAATTGACTCCTAAAGACCATGAAGTGGGCATTTGCGCGTAGCGGTCGCTCACCCGTGACGTTGTGCGTGCGTGCGCTGCCGCCGTGGTGGTCGAGGTGCAGGTCCTGGGCGCCTTCTCCGCCCCCCAGGCGCAGCGTGTCGGTGCCCGGCCCGGCCACGCGCAGGTAGGCGGGCGCCAGGCCCCGCGCCAGCGCCAGCGACCGCGCCGACCCCCACCTGCGCTCACAAACACACAACAGCGCTCACTCTCACACTCTCTCTCTCTCTCTCTCTCTCTCTCTCTCTCTCTCTCAGTTTAGTTCTTGCCCTCTCGCTCTCTCTCTCACTCACACACACACTTTCACACTCACATACATACACACATACAATTCTCTCTCGACCTGTATCTTTCTCTCTCTCTCTCTCTCTCTCTCTCTCTCTCTCTCTCTCAACCCCCCATAATCTCTCTTCTCTTTATTTCGTCCTATCACTGTCTCCATGTATCACTATCTATATATCATTCTATCTACATATCTCTCACACTGTTGGGGAAATCCCCTGTAGCTCTCTTCCCCTTTCTCTAACTCTCTATCTTTCTCTCTAGCACTCTGTGTCTCTCTCGACATTACTCTCTCTCTCTCTCTCTCTCGCTCGCTCGCTCACTCTCTCTCGCTCTCCCGTAGCGCAATGACTAATGCCCAGGTCGCGTTCTGGCCTGACATCCGGGTACTCGCTGTAATGAAGAGTCACTCGGAAGGGAGAGAAGCTGTACGAAAGTGGGGGACTCAGTACATCGCCTGTCCTAAAGGGGGAATGAGGAGAGGATGGGGAAGAAAGGACAGCGTGACCAGTTTGTCAAGGTTGTGTTCAGGCATTCATCCGGAATTTATCGAAGAAATGCATTGAAACACGCCATTGCCTCTCAAACGACGCAAGTAGAGCCTCGGTGGGGCAGGAGGGAGGGACTGGCTTATGTGTCTGAGGACATCAATTGATGTCATTGCATTGCCCCTGACCCTGTAGGGTTTGAGTCCCGACGGTGGCACGATTTTCGACACTAGCTAGAGAGCTGGGTCGAGTTCAGCCACTGTCTGGAGGAGAATGCTAGCGGTCAGACTGCTTTAATCAGTAGTTTTCCGTGATCAGGTGAATGCCGGAGCAGTACAAACGGGTCAAGGACCGCGCGCGATCTTTCCTCCCTTTTCCTTGACCAATCCTCACCCTTTACTTACACACACACACACACACACACACACACACACACACACACACACACATACACACTTACATGCACAACACTATCACACATATCAAGAGACCAGTCAAGAGTTTAGAGCTTGACCCGGCTGATGCAGTGCCCCGCTGGTGGGAGATACTAAGGTGGGCAAAACCCCGCCAGACGACGTGTGGGTCGACACCGGATCTCGGCATCCAGCTGGGTGAGATTACCGCCACCTCCCGCGATAAAATCATGCACCACAATCACAGGACTAACGACGTAAGCAGTGGTCTCGCCCGAAAAGGCTAATCATTCAATGAACGGAAGCTCCGCGGGGCGGCGCGGGGGCTCACCTGCTGTCGTGGGCGACGAGGAGCTGCGCGGGGTCGAGCTGCAGGCCGATGAAGAGGTCGCCGGTGCGGTGCAGCAGCCGCTTGGCGCCGATGGACACCGCCACCTCCAGCGGCGGCCGCCCCGCCCCGACCGCCGTCGCCATCACCAGCGCCAGCGCCAGCGCCCACGGCGCCCAGCACGCCCGCATCGCGGCGATTCTGCGCAACGCGCGTCCACGCTCATACACTATTTATTTACTTACTCACTTATTTATTCACTTATTGATTCATTTATTTATTCACTTATTTATTCACTTATTTATTCATTTATTTATTCACTTATTTATTCACTTACATATTCACTTATTTATTCACTTATTTACTTATTTATTTACTTTACTATCTTTAGAGACCGAACAATGCCTTATTTACCTATCATATTTCTTTGAATGTATTTTTAAGCAACTTACCCCATTATACAAGTTTACATAAGAAATGAATTTTGGAAGGGTTTTTATAGTGCCAATAAATGCCTGTTTTAGAGATAACGGGCTTTTTTAGTGTTAAGAGCCTATAAGTGCCTATATTCAATTTTTCGCATTTTTAAAAATATTTTTGTTCGTGTATTTTGTTTTCTTAATCATTTTTGTTGAGAAATGACTGTTGGGTAATTTTTTACCAAACCAGTATCAACCGCATATCGAAATATGCCAGGGCGTCCTCCGATGAAGAAGCTCTATGACTTGTGTGTTCTTGCCTGTGTCGCGGCAAGCAGGGTCACCGCTTAGACGTACGCTAATTTGACACCGTTCAGGATTCGCTTATCTAAAATACCGTACTTTGCTGAAGCGTGTCAGTGCTCTCTAGTGAACAGCAAATTGCTCTCATTTTTCTGATCTTCGCATTGATTATTGAGCTATCTGTTTCTTGCCGAAAACACAATTATCTTCAAATTAAACGCTCTCGGCGTCTTAAACTTTTAGATGGAAGAATTACACAAGACGGGCGAATTATTCTTCGTTAATAGTTTTGTATTGTTTAAAAGTCTGGTACGTGCAAGATCAGAAAGTTTTCTGTTCCTGTTACGCATGCTTGCTACAATGCCAAAATAAAAAGTATAAAGAAGAGCATTGATATAAGACTGGATTCGCCGAGAACATCCATGACGGGTGCCCCATTTGCCATTGTTGTGAAAAGGTGAAATACTGTACCAAAAATATAACACGTAATGGATCATTACAAATGACCATAAATGTAAACGAAAGTAAATATGATGAAAGCAACAATGGAGTCAGGAACAAGTACAAAGACCTGAACATTTAAACAGTAATAGAAGAGAATTGGAATGTAATCAACAGCGGGTAAAATAAACAATACTTAAGTAACATAATGAACACGTGAGCAAATTCCGTGGGGGAATGAAAATAATTGAATAAAATGTTTCGACAAGAACCAATGGGAATTAAGATAATATTCGAGTCATCGAATGAGATGCGCGGCAGAAACGTTTTCGGGTGCTAGTGCGCAATATTCTAAAAACCGTCGACAGGCGCGGAAGATGAATGAAGAAGAGACGAGCCGTAGATCCGGTGATGTTCGGAAGAAGAAACGAGGCAGGGTGATTCGTTCGTTATCAATGTAGTGAAGTCGGGACTTGTAATTTTGACACGATAGTGGTAAACGTGGATGATTGCGTGATGAATTAGGGAGAATGTTTAACTAAAGTTATCAGGGAATTTTCGGAAGTAAATTTGGAAATGTGCGCTTATAAAACACGGACATTTTGTATGTAAAAATCGCAAGATGGAGATGGAATTAACCGGGAGCGACAGTCAAGAGTGCCGATTTGCTGCAGAAAGTTTGCTGTAAGTAGTTGAATGAACCAATGAAGCGTGGTTACCAACAGTTGAAAATTTGAAATCTTCTTACTCAAGAAAACAAAACATATTTGCATCGGTAAACAAAGTAAAGATTTGATTTTATAGCATTACTAACAAAATAGCACTCCCAACTCTACTCATACGACAAGTATCAGAATGTGAACTCAACCAGACCTGCGCAAAATGAAGTTGGATTTATGTCCAGAAACAAACCACGGGGTGATCTCTGCATTAGCTCAATGGATCAGAGAATTGGAGGAGAAACAAAATGTACATGTTCTGCGTAAAGTTCAGGTTGTCGAAACGTGCTTGGGGTGCAGGAAGGGCACTGGTAGAGAGAAGGGGAATATCTCCCATCACGATTCTCCCACGTCTGTCGCGTACAGTCAACTCAGAATCTCGGGAGCCCAATTGCTTTTGAACCGGTGCTATTTAGCACTATCTTTCTTCACAACTTATTCATGTCTGTAAATTTATTAACAAACGTAATTAATATCATTTCAAATAATAAGCAAAATAACTGTTTTCGTCTACTACGTGCAAGTTCGAAACAACGCTACCAGTATATAAAAGGTTATAGAAAAGTGTCCAGTGGAGAGCCGTTTGTCCTTATGAACAATGAAACCGCGCCGGGAGTGGAGCACCATGCAACTCTCCGTAAAACATAAAGACGGCTCCACACATTCGGCATTCGCCGAGCAGCGAGCTAGTGCTCACTCAATCCCGAGCAGCTGACGTGTTCGGCGAATGTTCGCTCCCTTTGATATGTCCAAAAGACCTACACGCCGTGGGTTGGGCGAATCCCGAATGTTCGTCACTCGGCAAATAGCAAGTAACTCATTCACACTACTCGGGATTCGGCGAGCGTTTGCGTGGTGTTCGCCGAATAACGAATGTGTGGAGCCGCCTTAACGTACCACGTAAAAGCCTCGAGGGGAGGAGGAGCTAGAATGCCGAGGTGCCGGAGAGGCGGCCCGCAACAACTCTCGCCCGAAGGCCGCCGACCGACGGTTGTGGCGGGAAAACAGCTATCAATCAGAATTTCAGGGAATGCGCACTGAATTTTTTTCTGTGATGCAGCTATAGCTACCAAAGTTGCACCGTCGGAATATTTAACGAACGAGTGCAAAAGCATGACCTCATTTATTCGTCATGCATTCTTTGAATAGTACTTCCGAGCTGACGTGTTCCAACGACATTTTCCCGCTCTCTGCAATTTTTACTGCATAAAATTAATTTTATTTTAAAGAATCTACGCAGTTACGTTGCTGTCTCGTTTAATGTTGCAACTTTTTTAAAGATGACGAAAACAAGGAAGTAAAACAAATGTTTATTGATCGAAAAATGTCGTCAAAATTAGTTGGACAGGTAGTTTGAGGAAAAAGTTCACAGACGCGTAGGATATGAGTATATCGATAAGGGAAGCAGTTTATGTGAGTAAACTGAACACAGGGACTAAGGTAGCGGCTCGGCGCTAGGTTCTTAAGGAAAAAAAGGAACTGAAAACATCTTCCCCTGCGAGGTAGACTTACCAACTCACCATTGAGTAGTGCGTGTGGCCACTGTTTCAGGCTGAGAGAGGTAAGAGAGAACAGAGACATAATCATTGCTCTATGAGTACTCAAAGAACGGCTCTTTTTCGGAAGAAAGGTTGAAAAATTAATTATTATTTTAGCGTTATAATTAATTACTCTGAATTACAATCGTTGAATTAAAATAAATAATATAACTCGACGCTAATATTGTCATTCAGTTTCCAGTACCTTTCTGCCTTTCTTCTCCTAAAATGTGAAGCTGTTTGGTGGCTCCCATTGCAATGATTGTGACACTAAATGCTGATTTACCCCTTCAGTCCGGAAGTGAAGCCACTCATACTACTGGACTGCGTGTTGATTCGCAGATCTTTCAGGGAGACAAAGACTGACAAACCCAGGCTGCTTAAACCCAAGGTTCACCGACAAAAATTGTTTCCCTTGGTCCCCTTCCTGTCCTCTGCGCTTAAGAAGCTTTATGTATTACCATATAAGTACAAATATTTTTGACAAATTTCTATTAGGAAAATCCCCGTTTTTAAGATATACTTTGTATTGTGATAAGCTGGGTTTAGTTGATCGGCATTCAACGTTAGAAATAATGACATTGTATGCAAATTCGAAGTCAAAGAATACGCGTGTTTAGGACAACCGATTAACAAAATGTAATAACCCATGCTTGGTGTCATAGCGCTGTGCTCATGGACACGGCCCCGAACACATTATATGCAAAAGGTGTAGAGAAGGCATTGAAAGTTGTGATCTTGTGGGAGGACGTAAGGAGTCAATCTCTGAAAATATTGAAGCGAACACACGTAAGCGGTTGGTGAGATGCGAACGGATTTTCAGCGTAGGTTGCGTATTATTTAAATGATAGTGACGCGAGAACTTATGATTAGTTTGAGGTTTGAGAGCTTGGTATTGTTTAGATTGTAGTATTAAATTGTCATTGGAAATTTAGTAATGTAGTAGTTTTAATTTCGAATTAAAATAAACTCGGTCTTACGAGGGGATATATATTAGGGTAGCTCCGTAGATGGAAGGGTTTTTCAATTAGTAGCTGAATATAGTCAGTCGCGAGTAGGTATTCATACGAAATACAGATAGAGAAAGTCGCGCCCGTGAATTGATTTTGTGGGAAATATCAAATCGTATTAAGACCAAATCGTTGAGGGCATTCTGAAATATTTTTAATTTAGACAAGAAAGCGAGAATTGGATATCAAGGATACCGTGGACATTTTGTAGGTCAGCCGAGAAGCCATCTAACAAGATATTGTAGAATGGCCGTCCATCAATTACATACCAAGGCAAATTTGGTATAACCTCCTCTCCCCCCGTAATTTGAACGCGTACTTGAACCCCGCAAATAATTTCGTAACGCTTTTGACCAAACTCCTCCCCCCATTTACAATAAGTAAAAATGAATTACAAAAAAATAAGATACGAGTTATATTAATTTTATTTGTGTTCTATATTTAAATGTATGCTAATTGAAGTCAGAAATAGTTGGGAATGTGGAATGCACCTAAAAATGAGATTAGGGACATTTTTTACTGACGGAAAGACGCGTGGGCGAGAAAATTTTTAACAAGAAATGCACAAGCCTTTGTTTTTTTGACGGAGTGGTCCGGAGTCCACTGTGCCAAATTAATTCGCTTCTAGAATATATGAACGAATATTTCTACTGTAGATCAATTTTCAATAGTTTCTTTGTAGTCCAACAAATTCAATAAAATATAACATTGATGAAAAAATATTTTCATTTATTTTAACAACTTGTACAAAATAATTTTAAAATTATTTATTTATTTAATTTGTTAATATTTAATTTTAGTGTAAGATCGGCTAAAAGGAAAAATTTCAGCAAATGTTGAACAATTTTAAAAATAAATATGAGCATTTTGTAACACTAAACTATGACCCCCTGTCCTTAAGTAATGCAGCGTAAACCCCCTTCCCGTCCTCAGCATTACTTAATTTAAAGACGACCCCTAACATAATTCTTCTCATTTTCTTACTATTTTAACTATTTACTTCACATGGTTTCTGTCACCTCTAAATTGGAATATTAAGTCGAACTTCTGAACATTTAACTTTAGTTTTAGAAAATAAATATCCTTAATATTCTTGCCTTATGTAATTAACACAAATGATAGTGCATGTTGCTATTTTTTAACCATGTTAAATTCCACTTACAATATATTCTATGTACAATAATAATCCCATTCCTACATTCTCTGCTAGAACATTTATTCATGTGTTACTTGAGAATAAAAATTCAAAGTTTGCACTGAAAAACATTGCTTCCTTCAACACATAAAACAATAATCCATTTTCTGAAAAATGTTTAATTGTATATTTTCTCAAAACTAAAATCTAGTTACAATATATTTTAAATTGATCAATTTAGTAAGTCACGATTAGTGTATAGTGCGACGAGTTATTACTTATTTACATGCGTTTCGAGAAAATAGAAAATGCTTTTATAAATTCATCCACTTTTGTAATACTATTTGTTCCTCGCGATGTAATACAGACTTATTTGATACTACACCTTTTCCACCACCAACAATTGAAGTTATTTTATAGATTACTCATAATAAATTAAAGTAGTTAAAAATATTCTGACATTGAATAGGAAATTAAGTTCAAAATCTCATTATAAAAAATAGTCGTCTGAGAACATTATTTGAAAAATCCATTTAACTCTACTCATCTTGAAAAGTGTTTGTAAAAATTGATTTTGCATTACGTATGTTGACATACGTTTAGTATTTATTCATAACATACTTCTCTTTAAAATGTTGCCATCATATAATCAAAAATTTTAATGAATTCTAATGATTCGAATGTTTCAGAGTGAAGATCATTGCATTTCAAACAGAAATACTATGTCGGTATTGCTAAAAATATTTTTTTATTATACCTGAACTTCCGAACTAACCGTCCTGTTTTCTTTCATACAAACAGTAGGACAAAATATATTTAAAGGTAAAAATCTTACTGTATGTGAATTTACGGTTAGCGTCTTTCCCCACGGTCTCACTACACTTGCCCAATAAAATGCATTACTCTGCCAGGAAAATAAACTGGTAATGTTTTTAAATTAGTATTTCTTGAAAATATGTGGGAACTAATACAATTTTTTTAACAAATGGCATTTTGAGTCACATGTTTTTCGAGTTTACTCATTTAAATATTCTTACTAAATAACTTAAAAGTGCTTATTGAATAACTAAAATTTAGATAAACAAAAATATCGTCTTCGTTCTTAAAGCAAAAATTAAATTAGAACCACATTTCATTATCCAATATGAATGACATTTTACACGTTCATTCCATGGTTAAGATAATGTACTGAAATTTGTAAAAATTATTTTGTTTCTAATCCATTAACACATACAACGCCTTTGGTTTAAAATGCCAGATTTAGTACACGTTTTTGAACCTGCCTAGCATTTTCAAAATCTCGTTTTATTCAAATGAAACAACTATAATATCCATACCTGCAGAGTTCTGAGCACGCAAGTCAGTCGACAATTTGCGACAATCAGCTGGCCCTTGGGTAGGGGCTGAGCATAGCAGGCGCGCGGAAGGCGGCGCGGGCGCTGAGAAAGAGAGTGGAGAAGCGGCGGCGGGCAGTGGGTAGTCAGCACCCACTCAGCTCTCCCCCCCCCCCGGGGGCATGCAGCGTCAGCGCGAGACGCCCCGCTTACGACGCGACACGACCCAGGACGTTGCCACACGCGGAACAGACCCCGCCCCCGCCCCGCCCCGCCCCGCTCAGCCCCGCCCCGCCCCGCCCCCTGCCCCGCCCCGCCCCGCCCCGCCCCGCCCCGCCCCGCCCCGCCCGCCCCGCCCCGCCCCGCCCTGCCCCGCCCTGCCCCGCCCCGCCCCGCCCCACCGCCCCGCCCCGCCCCGCCCCGCCCCGCCCCGCCCCGCCCCGCCCCGCCCCGCCCCGCCCCGCCCCGCCCCGCCCCGCCCCGCCCCGCCCCGCCCCGCCCCGCCCTGCCCCGCTCAGCCCCGTTCCTCTACGCCCCTCGCTGACCCCACCCCGCCCCTTCCTGATCTCCCCATCCCACCAGCAACCCAACCCAGGTCTCCCCGCCCCTCGCATTTTGCTTCTCTAATTGGTATTCGCGGAGATTTTCAATTTTGAAAAAACAAGTTTTGAAAACTGTTTGGTTTGCAACGAATTTAAAATCTATAATCGTTAATACAATACCTACGCTGGGCATAGCCAAATTTAAATAAATTTACGTTATTTTATTTGAAAATATTTATTAACGCGATGTGTCCGACTGGTGCAAACCAATCGGAAATGTGTTTGCAGTTCTAAACTTATAAATGCTTGAAACTATTGATCTTATTTATTGAGGCCCAACCCTCACATTTTTACGAAGTAAAAATGAATTACATGGGCCGACGTTTCATCTAGTTCGGACTGGGTACATTCTGAAAATTTATTCTGTTAAGAAAAACACAAGATGGTTGATTTGCGGAGTCTGTCTATTAATAAAAATTAGCCTTCATGTTTCGATAACACAATGACATTATTGATTGCTTCTATTTTCCTGTCTTATTTACAATATTTTGCTTTATAAATTATTCGACATGCCATCAAATTGGATAAGGATTTTGTTAGTTAAAGGCATTTAATAAAAAATTGATTAATAATTTCTTTGCAAAGAAAGGTTTTGGGTGCGAGATGCTTTCCGTGGCGCTTACAGTTTGTGAAATCGATGTCCATGTATTCCGCACTGCCGAAGTGAAGAATATTCCCCAAAGAATCCCGTCGACCTCTAGTAATCTTCTAATCTTCTTTCTTGACGTTGATAATATGTTCAAGTTAATGTTCTAAGTCTAATAATATTAAACAGTTTTCATTGTTTCCATAAAATTGTTACTCACGAATGCCTCAGGTGGACATCCTTACTCGAGACTGCTTTCGTTCACATATGAACGTTCTATCTGCTGAACAATTAGTATCACCAGCTGGCTTTACACGTACTCGCGATGATGACCAGGTATTTTCTTCAGTACTCGCGACTATGACTAACTAACTTACATGTACTTGCGACGGCGACTAAACATCTTCTGATGAGCTCGCAACGGCGACCAAATGCCCTCTGCCAAAATTACGATTCCGATGAAATATGTCACTTTCGTTTCCGGTTGTTTTCGTAAGTAATTATTTTAAGTAATTTTGCTATTTACGGTAACTCGTTTCGCGATAGTCATTTATCTTGACTCGACGCCTACGCCTTTACTAAAATCTGTCACCATTGGTTGTCCATCTGTCTTGTATTCGTCAGGGGACGCAAAATAAAAATTTATATTCTACAAACGTCCAAGTCCCAAATCACAACTATGTTTATTTTGTCCTAGGAATATCGAGCATTTCTAAGTCCTAATATTTACATCAAAATATTTGCATCTAATACTTCAATGTTCAACAGTGCTAACCGTTGTTCTCTTTGTAAATATAACATACTATTAATTTACTTTCGCTCCCGGGTACCAATTTACTTTGAATACTTTGAAAGGAGCCTCTATTTCATATTATTCTACTCAATAATTCCCTTGAGATATCTGGGTATGTCTCAGGGTTTATTTCTTTCTTCGATTTTTATTGCAAGAAGTAACATGCTTTTAGAAAGTTTTATAAAATTCGGAATATTACGCAGGTAGGTTACAATGTCAAGATTGTCCTAGTACCAATAACTATTTTGTATAAAAGTGGAGAATGCTACGTTAAAACTAGTTCGCTCACATGACATGTGAGAACACATTATGTTCTTGTAACTTGAAGATGATAAACCAACTGAATATATGTGTATCGTTTGTCGAGAATTAAGTAGTGCAACGGGCAGTAATTAATAAGTGTAATAGGACAGTGGTTACTGCTTTTTTCAAATATATAAATTCCTATTAAAGATATATAACTTCAAAACAGCTAGATGAATAACTTCAATGCAGCGCGACAAACTGTCCGTACTCACGCGCAATTCACTCAGTGTTGCACGAAGAGATGGCAACAATCAGTGTTGCCATCTTTGTCCGTCGATCCGTCTTACGTCCTCGTCCGTCGATCCGTCTTACCGTCGATCAGGTTTTTCGACCAGCTTCCCTGATCCATTGAGCAAATGCTGAGATGGCCCCTTGTTTTGCTTCTGGATATAAATGTAACTTCATTATCTGTGCACGTCTTCTAGAATTCAGTGGGGAATACATTTCATCGGGAAATTCAATATGGGAAGTGGAAAATACAATTCAGTGGGAAATTCAAATTATCGTTTCCTTGTTGTCGCGGCAGGAAGTATTATTCCGAAGGACAACATGGATAAGCGTCCAAAATGTATTGCTTATTTATCCTTGAAACTAGATTTTATTACATGAGAGCTTTTTTCATTCAAAATTCAAGTAGTATATGACTTAGTGTAGGGATCACAGAATCTTGAAAATGTGCACACAATTCACTTCTCCCCATAGCACGTCAGTTTTAACTGCTTTTTGACGTAAAATAAAATAAAAAAATAAAATAAATCCTCGTGGAAGAAAATTATGGTGTTGTGTGGTGAAAAATTATCCCTGATACTGGGGTTTAATCACGGTGTAACATACTTACACCATGGGTTCAATCAAACCCACCAACATAGATCTAAGTGGCGTTGGTTTAATTCCAAGACTACACATTCCGTTCGCAGCGTTAAACTATTTAAAAGCACGTTTTTTTTAATTCTCAGAATTTTCTGGCCGGGTTCGAAAACAAATCATTAGCTTCCCACCAAAAGACCGAGACGCGTCGAATGACACCTCATATGTCACGATTAGTAGACGGGAAGCGGTGTAAACCTGACTGACGGATGCACGGATACACGGACAGCCACCCAGAGTTACTCAAATACAAAGGGATATACTACGTGTAGAATGTACTACATATATAATCTGTGACTTGTCAACTTGCTAACTAATGTTTTTTTCAATAAACATTTATATTGTTTACTGTGTGATTTTATTTGGCCGTTCCTTTCCAATGCTTAGTAATTTACAAAAATACAATTATAACTTTAAATAACTTAAAGTTTAGTAATTTCAATAGATTTTTTTGTCACGTCTATCGATGACCTGCCGTCTCGCCTCGGAGTGTAAAAAATCTACAAATCTGCAACGTTGTATCTGAACTTCAGAAAGGCGGGAAGGGTTTTCAATCTTGCAAAACTTCTGTATATGGTCTCATACATTCCAGGAAATGCAAAAAAGGTATTCTTGAGTATTATTAATAGTGCGTACACAAGGTAAATATATAAAATATTTGTATGTAAAACAGAATGGAAGGTTGCAGTATTTCGGCTGAAACGTTGGCAACTGTGCCCTTAGGACTCGGCGTCCCCCAGATAGAGAACGATTTTCCTAAGGATGAGCCAAAGTGACAGCTAGTGCTGGCAACATAACTGAAGGTTCTGTGGTCGTTGTGCCCTCGAGCCCATTATACTCCCTTCCTGCATTCGTTCGTTTGCAGTTGGCTAACCTGTAAATGGCTTCGACGATTCCTTTTATGATGTCATTGCCGACAAAAATATAGTGCGCCGCGATAAATAATTGAAATTAGGAAGTGCAGTTTTATGTGCTAGTCTGTAAAATTTTTTTTTCTGTAAACATTACATTAAGTTTACTTTTTGGGTGATATATATTATGTTTATTTTAAAACCAAGACTTGATTGCGAGATACGTACCGGTGCACGTGTTTCCGGCTTAAAATCATTTTTCTTTATATTTACATTCGTGGTAGTTTTTTTCACTGATTGTGAGAGCATTGTAAGAGATTTTCCACATACGTAATTGAATGTAAATATTTCCCGTAGTCGCGTACGTTCATATACCTCAGCGAAACTCTTAGACTTCTGCATATGGATGTTTTCACAGGAGCCATAACCTAACACTTTACGAAGATGCGTGGCTGAACAGCTGTCGCGGCGGAGGGATACTTCTCTGAATTGCATGTCACGTTCACTTGTAAGGCGAACTGTCACTTTGGCTCAACCTTAGGGAAATCCTTCTATACCCAAGTGTCCATTCGCTCGGGGCGGCGAAGGCCATGCGTTCGCCAAAGACCAGTGCTAGCCACCACTAACCAACACTAATGGGAATGCGCGGCTCGCCGAACCATTCACCGGGAGAGGTGGCTCAGTGCATCAACTGATGTCACTGCAGTACCTCTGACCGGGAGGTCCTAGGGTTACACTCCCGACGGTGGCAGGATATTCGACACTAGCTTTTCAGCTAGCTCGAATACAGTCGCTGTCTGCAAAAGAATTCTAGCGGCCGGCTGCTCTGATCGGTAGTTTTCCGTGGTTTCTCCGATCAACACCAGGCGAATACCGGAGCAGTACCCTACCAAACGGGCCACGGACCGCGCGCGATCTGTCCTTCCCATTCCTTGTCCTATCCTCTCCCCTTACACACACACTTACACTAACATGGTCTACACTACCACACATGCTGGGAGACCGGTCGGGAACTTAGCGTTTGTCCCGGCTGTGGCGGTGCCCCACTGGTGGGAGATACCTGGTTAGGGAAACTCCTGTAGCCGACGGTAGGTCGGCACCAGATCTCGCCATCCTGAAAATCTAATGAAATTGTTCAAAGATCTGTAAATTATACAAGATTCACGAAGATCTGTACTTGTATGTTGTAGGGAACAATAACAAAGAAATCCTATTTTCATCTTAACATAAAAATTTCACAAATAAATCACTATAAAAACACTATTTTTGTAGAATGACTGTTAACTCTGAATTTTCGAAAATTGCAAAAGTTTGGAATTTTTTTAGTCTTGTCATGGTTTCTATATATCTATAATAAATACACATTCCCGCAACCCCTTCGCAATGCCTTCCTGAAATTACGACCCTATACAGGGAATCGAAAATAATAATATTACTGCTTTGGGAAGAGGTATGAATTCAAAATTATTCGTATTTTGCTGGGATAATGCCGTCAGAAATAATAACTTATAAGGTCTCTAATTAAAATCAAATAACTTCATTCTGAATTTATTCTGAATTTTCTTTCTTTTTTTTCTGAAATGTTGGCGAGAATTTTCCCGCTATTTGTAACTAAATTAACAAATAACAGACAAAATACATGTAAAACCCTTTCACGATATCCTAACAATAATATTTACAATTAATTTTCTTTTCTTTCACCAATCAAAACTTTCATCATTAAGCAAGTGCACTTTGTCGATTTTTTAAAACAACAATTAATTCAATCCTTAATAAACTTATGCATAGCCATGTTCTCTCAATACCTTAAAATAAAATAACATTCTTGACCTTGTTATAATCTGGAAATAATAGAATAATAATTGTTTCTCTGAACTTCCCTTTGCTGTAGTTCTGCAACCTCGTGATCTCCAGCATCCATATCCTACTCCACACTAATTGTAAACAGTAACATCATCAATTTTTCCGCTCCATTTCAACATTCGAATTCAACACACTTCCATCGTCCGCGGCTTAACAACCGATCCTCCTCGTAACTCGGCTCGACCGCGTGTGAAGAAGTTATATCTTCTGACCACGTTGTTTTAAAAAAACAAAGGACGACTTGTTTATTACGATGTTCTTTCGTGTTCTACTTTTATTTATGTTACTCACTCAATAAACCTCGCGGTATTGTCACAATTTCCACAAAATGTTCCCAATTAATGATATCGTCCGTGGTTCATTTTAAAAATACTGGTTTCCCTTTAATAAATAAATGCAGTTCTGTTCGTCACCTTTTTATAACATCTGACGGTCTTCTCACAGTATATAATATTTCTTATCATTCTATTTCCTATCGAACGGAACAACTTGGTGACATGTTTTTATCGTCAAAAATTGCCATAATTTTATTTTTTGCCGTCCCCATAGTCTATTTTAATATCCGTTTTCGATAATGTGAATAATTGCGATTTATTACATTTTACCAATGCACCTTCATTTGTTTGTCCATGCCTCCGCATTGTAAATAAAGCGTATTCTTCTAATAAAAAAATAAACATTGTACGCGTCTTAATAGACCGTCACACTTCCTACAATTTTAATAATAGATATAGAATTTTTTCTTAAAATCAAATTTGTTCTCCACAATATTAGTTAATTAATGTTATGTACTACTTTTATTTGAAAATTTTTGTGTCTTTCTTTTTGGGGAAGGATTGATTTTGAGTGAAATATGGGCAATATTAAAAACAAGCTTTGGTTCAAAAAGTTCAGTTTTTTTCTTTAAACGGTTTGCAGAGATAGTACTAAATGCACTGTAATATTCATAAACGTCATTTTGCTTTATTCTTTTTTAAATACACAAATGTAATTTTTTGATACCTCACTAACGTTTTTAATGTTTACTTTATCGGCAATTTGTGAGTACAAGGGTTTTGAATGATGTCTTATGAAGCTTCTCGAAAACTCGTTTTCTGGAACAAAACCATAGTGGCTATATTTGAACAAAATTATAGTGGCTATAGAAAAAAATATAAAATGGCACTTGTCTCATTTTCGTTAAATTCTCTGAATTTTAGTAAAGATTTAAAAGTTCAAAATTTGTTTGGCTTCTTTCTACAAATCCAATATTGAAGATAAATATTTTTTCCTTAATGAAATCCCTTCTTTAAATTTGTATTTTTAAATGAAGCAATATATAATTTTTTCAAAAATCTGAGTAGTTCGCGAACTCTTGAGAGGAATATTGGTAATATTAAATCAATATTTTCTCAAAAAAGTCTCCATTTTTTAAATTTTAACTTTATGCGCGGATCTAAATGCACTGAATAACATGACATAAATGACGTTTTGATATTTTTTAAGAAAAGCATTACACAGATGATTTTTTTTTTTAATCATTGTCCTATTTACATTTCGGACGTTGTTATGCATTATTGCATTTTTGAGTTCAAGTATTTCAAATTATTTCTCATTTAGTTTTTCGAAAATCCAATGTTTTCTATGAAGCTGAAAACTGCCTATTTCCAGAAACGAAACGGAAATTTTCTGTAATATGTTTAAATTTAACTACATTTTTTGTAATGTTAGTTTATTGCATTCGTACAAATTTGAAAACTCGCTCCTAACGTTGCTCGTTTTCTAAACATGTAAGTAAACATGCAATAAATATTACATTATAAACTAATTGCATAATGTACAATTATCGCCAAAACTGGCGAAGTTGTTTTGCGCGCTTTTGACGATATCTCGTGATGTCATAATAATGGATCGAAAGCTGATGTCAAAAACCGACAATAATCGACTTTGATCGATATTGATTGAGTACGTGTGAGTACGTATGGTGTGTGGTGCTAGAGTTGTCAAAGGTGCTATTATAGATGTAGCCAAAATTATCTCATTGTGCTTTGTATAATGTAGTATAGCAGATTTGTCGTTATGTAACTTTGGAAGAATTGATTTTTGTTAACGCTACAGCCTCCCTAGAAAGTGAATGGCTCTGAAATATAACGTTCACTTCGTGTAACCCGTAATGGAGTTGGACACAGAAAGTACAACTACGTCAATCGATGATAAAACAGAAGATTTCTGTGAAAATCCAACAAGAGACACACTTGCTGAGGGATTAATGTGTTTATTGAAGCCAACTATCGACCAACTTGATGAAAGAGTTCGTGCGACAAGGTACAATTTTTTTTTTTTTTAATATTCTCTTGTGTGACCAATATGCAATAGTGAGGTTATGAAATATGTTTTCAGAATAAGCCAAGTGGAGCTCAAACAGCAAATCGAAGGATTGGCTGAAGAATTGAAAAAAATTTCCAATGCTCAGCCGTGTCCTTTAGATTTAGATGTTTATGTAAGAAAGTTAATGAATGCTAAGCTTAAAGTAACAGTTGTAAGCAACATTCTGCAAACTGCACAGGTAAACATACCTTTTATTTTGAGAAATATTGCAATTTAGTATTCGCTTACATTTCTAAATTTCTGGACATGATATGATTCTAGGATCGGCTGAATAAGGTGCATTTTGCCATAGAGAAAGAAGCAGCTCGTAGAAGAGCTCTTTTAGAACCATCACCCATTACTACTCCTGCTGCTGAAAGTAGTTCTGCTAGTTCTGTTCAGTGAAAAACTATTAGTTGGAGATAAATCACTGCCATTTAAATCATTTTTCAAAGAATTGGTATCTATATTTTAATTTCTTTTTATCTGCATAATTTTGGATGGCATTATCTAAGTACCCTTGTATGGTAAGTGTTGTTTGTAGTTGCAGCTTAGTAATTTTAAGCACTATCAGTTTCATCTTAATGTTAGTACTCCATCATTAAATAATCAGATTTATTATGTGGAAAACTATCCTGTCTAGTGATTTAATTAGTTTCTCTTTTCTGTTGTTTCTAGTTATTTTCTCTTGGTAGTGTGTACAGAAAATGCTAGGAGTAAAATTATTTGCATGTTTCTCATTTAAAATGTCATTTTTGATTTGAGACCAGATTTTTATGTATTAATTACATATTGTTTGCCTTTGTAAGTTCAGCTCTCAAAAGTTTGATCTTCGTGAATCATGACAATCTTAACAATATATGCAAATTTTTTGTTTCATATTTTGTCCTACATTACAGGTTTTACAAAACTTTTTATTATTTTACTAATTTTCTTGAAACATATTTGGCAAAAAACGTTTAGTGAACTTTCAAAAAAAAGTTCTATTAAGTGCTCATAAGTGCTGAAAACGTTCCCTTTAGCAGGCTCGAATCCATGGGGAGGGAAATGAAGGAAATTTTTCCTCCCAAAATTTGTCAGTTACTATTAATTTTAACTTATCACGAAACTTTCAACCTAAAATATTTTCATGTAAACATTAAAATGAATAAAATTATATCGTGACATGAGATGAGTTACACCTGCGTCATTCTACATAATCTGTAATATGACATTTGACCAAAACATTTTGAATAAAAAAATTTCCCCTCCCAAAATTCGTCTCTGGATCCGCCCCTGCCTTTAGATATTGAAAGTATAAGTGACATTGTGTTTCATTATCTTTAATCCTAATTTTCCGAGAGGTATTGTTGTCACAGATACGTTCAATATTGATTTGTGAACGTTTGTACGATGGCTATCGTTGCACATTTAAAAATTTAAAATGTACTCTGAAGTGATTTATTTCAGTAGTCCTTGGACTATAGTTGAAATTATATTTCAAAATTGATTTAATATATATTTTATTAATGTATTTTATATATAATTTCAAATTGTGTAAATTTATTTTGTTTGTAAATTGTCTATGAATAGGAGCCTATTTTGATATTAAATGTTATATCCCCTTTTACTTATTCATTACACATTCTTATTGTTTACATTACATATTTATCTACATGTTTTGCTGTTTCATACTACATATTTTTCCAGACTAGTTCTGATTATTTACAGGAGACCAGTTATTGTGGAGTACAACTATTGCAATGCCGTCATTTAAGATAGAAACCCCTTCCCTTTCTCATTTAACTCATGAAGATTACACAAATGTGTATGAACCTGCAGAAGATTCTTTTCTTTTGTTGGATGCATTGGAAGATGATTTAGAACTTCTTCAGCAGAGACATCCTGTATTTTGTTTGGAGGTACGTTCCTATTAATTTTTATAAATATTATAATTTTTACTCAGTTCTTTAAAAACAAATGAGATTTTGTTTTGAAAATCAAACCAAAATTGTTTTTAGACTTTTTCACAAATATTTGTAACATTTTATTGATCCAGTAATTTTTTGCTTTCTTTGCATTATTTGAATCCAACATTTTTAGATATTTAGAAGCACTGTAGATAACTAATACCTCGCATATGATTATGATAAAACATTTCTTAATGTTTCGTCTTATTTGTAAATGCTGCTTTTTATTGTTTCATTAATATGATCTTGAAAACGTTACACAAATAGGCCATGTTTCAGAAAATTATTTTGGATATATAAAGCTATATAAACAACATGCTGGTTGTTGCTATATCCGCATTGTTTCATGCAAGTCCTGTCATATATTTTACTGGTCATGTGACTGATGGTTTTCATGTATATGGAATTCTAGACTTTAGTTCTAACCCTGTCTTTGAATCTAATCTGCAATTTAATTTGAAATACTGATGGATTCAAATACCCCATCCCCAGAATTTTCAGATTACAAAATTTTGTTAGACGGTTAAAAACTTCACACAAAATAAACCTGACTTCTTAGAAGCAGGGTACAGACAGACTTAAAACATTTCACTTCCTGCTTGGTGGTTTTTTGATAGCAACCTGAAAAAGCTGGGAATTAAGGTTAGATTTCTTGACAACATACAATAAATGTGCCTTGTGGTCTGCCTGTTGCCCTCCTCTTCCTTAAACCATCTTTGAAGCCACTAACGTCAATTTTCTTCAGCTCTCCACTTGCACTAACTTACTTATTCTATTATTCTCAAAAGATATACACCTAGGGTTTCTATAAATCATGATTTCATGAAATCATTTTTTTTAAATCAATTTTTTATTTAAATTAAAACAATTATTTGATCACAATTTCATACCAATATTGATTGACTATTATATTGCTTTATAAATGTGGAGAAATAATTAATTTTAGAGTAAATTAAAAATAAATAATTTCGAGTGAGTTTAATGTGCTTCTACAGAAAGTTTATGGCATATTCAGATTCCAACAATATTTTTGATTAATAAAATAAGCACTTATGTGAAGTACATTGTCTGAAAATACCATTAGTTTAATCCAAGGATGGTATCACAGGTTCGATAGCCCAATTTAGTTCCATCTAGTTATTCAAAGGTCATGTTCTTTTATTCCGAACATGAGTTGTAGTTTATTTTAAATTATAAAATCATTCTCGATTAAATATGTTGATAGTTCTTTACATCTGTATACCTGAATACATTTTATAATTTTCATTTCTTTGAAATTTTATCAAAAAAATGAACTTGTATTTTCAAAATTCCTAAAAAAATATTGTTTGATTAAAATAAGTGATTTAAATCATTGAAATCCTATACATACCCAAATTGATTTGAGAATCTTGGATGTTTACAGGTAGGCAGTGGCTCAGGAGTGGTGACAACAGCTATTGCACGTACATTGGGTGCTGGAGTTTTCTGCTTGGCAATTGACATTAACCAAGTAGCATGCACAGCTACAAATAGCACAGCCAAGGAAAATGGTGTTAGAGTGGATGTAATAACCGGGGACCTTGTGACACCTCTGCGTGGTGTGTGTGCTGTGGATCTGTTGGTGTTCAATCCTCCTTACGTCCCAACTCCACATTGTGAAGTGATCACTCCACTTGAAGAGCCTCTTACACGAGCATGGGCTGGGGGAGAACGTGGAAGAGAGGTAGGTCAGAGCAGACATGTGCGTATTGATGCTATTATATAATTGTCCAATTTAGTGCTCTTATTAAGACGTTTTCCTTTAATTAAGGACAATCGGGTTGTAGAAGAGGTTCTTCAGTCATTTCTTGGATCTTGTCAATTTCAATTCTATGTTGTCAGGTGACATTTTGAAGAAAATGCTCTTCATCATTAGGCAATAGTTCATTGTTATACAATGTATTATTCTTCATTAAAATTGTGAATATCAAAATGCTAAATTTCATTACATGAAAAATTATTTCAAAAGAACAATAATTTGTTTCTATAATTACTTGGCTGTCCAGGAGACGCCACGTCCTAGGCACAGGTGCTGAAACATTGGCACCTGTGCCCAGGACGTTGTCTCCTAGGCAGCCAAGTAGCTGTCTCCAGCCATGGAAGCCTATGCTCTCTCAACAACTGTTTTTCCTCTTGGGGAAGTTGAAAGGATTGTTTAGGATTCTACAAACTGTATATTAGTATCCACTTGAGCATAATCTGAAATTTTCAAAATTTTCCAGAATGGCTGTACTTTTCAATTTTTTTGCTCAAATAAAAGCAAGTGCATTTATAAAAATGGTGTACTTCTCATTTTCATTACTACCTATATAACATATTTGAAAATTGCAAAGTTCAAATTAATTATTGTGTTTGTCATACACCTCCAATATTAACGCCAAATATTTCTTTCTCAGTTTTAGATCTTCAAATTGTTGTGCATTAAAAAGAAAAAATAAAGAGTAGTTTTTGAGTAATGACCAGAGATATTAAGAGGAAGAAAGGTAGTGGTATTGACATACCCTCTGTTTTGATATTTTTGTTGTTTTTCATTAAATGAAATTTATCATTAATATTCACAATTTTTACTTACATATAATGTAATGTATTACAGTGTACTATTGCCTGATAAAGAACAATTTCTTCAATACATCATATTTAAATTGAAGAAGATGAAAGTTGATATGTTCCAATAAATGACTGAATAACCTGATTTTTCGTAATTAAAGAAAACTATCTTATTAAGTAAATGTAGTTTATTGATGAAAGATAAGACATAATAGCCAGGATTACAAATAAGAATCTATGAAAGAACTGTAAAAATGTTTTGGTAATTAATTTTTTATTGATGATGATTCACATAAACACTGGTGGACAAAAGGTGCATAGGCTGTTTCCAATTTATTGTTGATTAACAGAATCATTATATTAAATGAGAAAATAAATGCACAAAATCTCAGCAAACATTGGAAGAAAATGACTAGCTTATAAGATTATGCTGCTCTCAGTGAGCACCAAAAAACATTTGCTTTCCTTTAACCAAATCACCACTTCCAGCACAGATTATTGTCCTCCTAAAAAATTGGAATAGTTTGCGTCAAAGGATGTATGCATGAAAATATTAAAAAATTGCTTTTGACTTGAGAGACCAAATTAAAGTGATATTAGAGTAAACTGAGATAAAGAGAAATCGTATTTAAGGTGTCTCGTCAGTGCTGGATATTGAACGAGTTGTAAGGATGAAATTCTTTAAAATCAAGTCACGAGATTCATCCTTTGGTAAGGATACAGTTCTTTTTTCTTAAATATAAAATGATTTATGTACCATTATAAACAATATTGTTTTTTATTATTGAAAATAATTTCTTACCACATGTTTATAAATATTTGTTGTGGCTGTGTAGTCTGCCAAATTGAATTATGTTAAATTATTTGATTTGGCATTTCAAAATAATTATAAAAAATTATCATTACAATACTCTTGATTGTGAAATAAACAAAGGCATTAGGAATTTCCTTTCAAAAGAAACAGTTTTGAAATTGTGGTACTCTTCTATAGTGTGTGGTGTTTTGTCCAACTAGTTTTTCAAAAAATTATAAATCATTATGCAAATGCACAAGGAAGTTCCCCCTCAACGAGTTTTGAGTAAATAAATAATATAACATATGAATTCTTCTGCAGCATAACTCATAACTTGCAAACATCAATTTAGAATTATTACAGTATAACTTATTTACAGAAAACTATTTCTCCAGAAAATTATGTTCATAGCAATAATTACAAATTTACTGAAGAAATTTCCTTTTATATGTTAATAAACCAAGGTTTAAACAAAGAATATTACTGCTAACTGTTACGCTTTTTATATTTAACTAATAGATCAAATAGATGCATAGTAATTGCAATGGCTACCCCTGAAGTCTTGTATAGAAGAGAAACTTTCTGGCTCATGTTTTTGAAATAAACTGTAAAAAGTTTACAGACTCACAGCTCTTTTAAATGCATATAAAAGAAAATTTCTGATCTTGCAAGAACAATATGTTCCTAATATGTAAGTTGAAGTTTTATTTCTCATTGAGAAAATTACGATCGAGAAGTGAGCTAACTTGTCGTAACAGTGAATCAATAGAAATGTTTGGTTTGTTCATCAGGTAATGGACCGGCTGTTTCCCTTGCTCCCAGAAGTTCTTGCTCCACAAGGCCTCTTCTACATGGTTGCAATTGAGAATAATGACATTCCAGAGATCCAGGAGGTCTTATCAGCACTGGGTTTCCAGTCACATGTGGTGAAGCAAAGACGTGTGCGTGGTGAGCATTTGGTAGTCCTGCGTTGTCAGAAAGACAGTGATTCCTTAGAGTTAACAATAAAGACATAATTGATTACATCAAACAACATCTCTGGACCCAAAACGATGCTCTGTGGTGAGGTATTAGGTGTCATAAAAGAAAATTGGAGAATGGTTATGTGGATTTGGACAAAAATGCTTTCATTCCAAGCTTCTGTGATGAATTTCAGAATATCATTATTATTTGCTGTTTCATTTTTAGTAATTTTTGGATACCATAAATTGACTTATATTCTTCCAAACTGGTTCCATTTAGAACTGTAGTAATGGATGTAAATGCATAATTGAATTGTCCTTATATTTATGTTTTTTAATTATGAAAGCATTAAGTTACATGCATGTGGATGGTTAAAATTACTCCTAGTCAATCAGAGCCGTTTGTAATAATTACAGGATGGTAAATCAAGTGTTCCACCTGCCTTAGTAGTTATTAGTGTGTGTATTAGTTGTAATTACTTCTTTGGCAAATATACTTGTACATTTATTTTCTGATACGGAAAATAAATAGCTAAGATTTTCTCTAAAGGCAAATAAAATTAGTAAAAATTAGGTCTTCTGTTGCAATCTTTTCCACTCCTTATACTTTGAGTAGTTTACAGTGGCCTTTTAACTCATTCAAGGTTTTTTGGGGGCAAAATGAATCACACCAATGGAAAGCTCAGAGAAGGGACAAAAAGCCTATCAGCTGAAGAACCATGGAGTCTGGCTTTTGTATTGCCCAGAATATGTCTATCCCCATCCATTATGCAAATCATAATACCCCAGAACACCTTGATTACATATAAAAAATGATCAAAAACTGGTAATCATACTCGCATAGTTGAGAGTCCACAAATCTTCAGGTGTTAGCTTCGATCCCGTTTCAATCAAGTTTTTCATCCAGTTTTCCTGATCCTTGAGCATAAGCTGAGATGGCCCCTTGTTTTGCTTGTGGACATAAATGTAACTTTATAATCTGTACAAGTCTTCTAGAATTCAGTGGGAAATATAGTTATTTAAATTATCGTTCTCCATGTTGTCAAGGAAGTATATTATTCCTTGTCAAAGGACATGATGAGGGATAAGAGCCCAAATTTATAGCTGATTTACCCTTTAAAATATATTTTATTGCATCAGTGAATATTTTTTTATAATAATCCTCGAAAAAAACTCCTTTCTTTCTGTATTCAAAATTCAAGTAGTAATAGCTTAGGGTAGGGATCACAGAATTAGGAAAATGCGCACAGAATTCACTTCTTCCTGTAGTATGTCACTCCCAATTTTTAACTTTTTGACATAAAATAAATAAATAAGTAAATCCCTGAAGTTGACTAGGGCCCGGATGTTTATGACTCACATATTTTTCCATGAATTTTCATGTTTTTGTCATTTTTTAAATTTTTTTATTCCATTTTCGCATATTTGCTTGCAGTCAACTCAGAGAAATATTTCACATCTAATTGTTACTTCTAATTTCTTACAATTTTTGTATCTAACTTCAGTCTGTCTTTCCTATAAATACAATATATTTATGTGAATTAGAAGGATATGTTATAAATTTATAGAGACACAACTGCGTAGAAAGCATCAGATACAGAGGAAGAATTAATTTAGTTTTGTGAAATTTTATGCCAATGTCAACTGCTTCTATAATTGACTTAGCAGTGTGTTTCACGGGGTGCCAAAGGAGAAGGGGTGATAGAAAGGTACAGTGGGCTCAGTCACTGGACAATTACAGTGTTTGTGTTTGATCGTGAATACTCTCGGTTCATTACACCTCAATCTTAACAGTTCAATAAGTGAAAAATTGGTATTTATGCAGGAGTTTGGTTATGACCATTTCAAAACAGATGGCTCTGTTCTATTCTGTAAACTGTGCGAAATTAAAATAGTTGCAAACGTTGGTGGTGTTTTCAAGCAACCCAAAGCAGAAGATGATTTTTTATTTCTGTGAAGCATTGGACAGAACTAACCACTCAACAATTGCTATTACCTTGCATTAGCAATGAATTTGTTACGGTCTATAGGAGTATGTTCTGCCTAATGATGCAGCCCCTTACTTGGTGAAGGATGGCAAAGGCCTGCAGTTACTCTACACAAAAATGATATCTGTAACATGCATTGCCCGAGCAAAAAATAATGTTGGGGAAAGTATCCTGGTGTAGATAAGTTAAGTTCTGTACTGAAGTCAATCTTCATCAAAGCTCCGTTACAAGTGCAAAATTTCAAGGAAATGGTTCCTTCAGTGCCATTGTCTTCCCAGCCCAGTCTCATATGTTAGGGTATGTGTCTTAATGCTGGAAACCACTACTGTACCAATTTCAAAGTTATCGAAAATACTGTTAACACATTAAACGAAGGTGAATCTGCCTGCATCAAAACTGCAAAGCCCAAGTTTTCAAATACCACACTCACCAAGATCTTGCTTATATCAAAACTAAAAAATTTTTAAGTCATATTTATGGTCGTATTTTCATATTTTTTAGGACATAAATGCTTGCATATTTCTAACATTTTTAGGTCATAAATATTTGGGCCCCAATGATGACAAATTTTCAACCTCAATATCTTGGACAGTGCGTATCATTACCAAGATGAGAATTCTAGAAGCTGGCTGTTCTGTATGCATATTTCTGTAGCTTTCTCCAATCATCTTCAGATAACAGAGCAACCATATTATCCTCCATTCCCCAAACTACTTAGATTCCCTTAGGGTCATGTGATGACAGATTGTCTCCAACAAACATCAGATATGTTGGTTAGTGAAGCTATGAGATAAGGCATCCAAATCCCATGGAAATTTTATCAAAAGTGTGTTTTTATTCAGTAGGATTCTACTACTTTTCTTAAATCTAAATTAGTATATTGATAAATATTATTTTGAGATCTAATTGCATCTATATTTTGCAATTGATCAAGACCCAATACAGAATCTTGAACTTCAGGAATAGTTCATTTCCAATGGTAGGTATTTTTATGCATTCCAGTTATCAGCACACAAAAAAATAAGTTACATTGCATACTCACTGTAGCGAGGTTGGGGATAAATTTCATCACTAATGCGCATCAGTTCTCTGTTAGTTGCTCTTGCATATGCAAGATATTGGGTCCAGTAATGCCTGCGAGTCTGCACCACATTCGTAAGTAGCTCCCAGTCAAGCCGAACATCTCCAGTTGGCTTTGGCAAGTCTAAATTTGTGTGGCTGCAACAAGCCCAAAGAGAACAATGGATTTCCTTTCTTTGGAAGCTAGCAATACTTAATCAAGAATTATTTGTACACGCACATTGTGAAATTTTAATAATGATGTGAATTTAAATGAATTTTTAATAATAATGTGTAATTAAAATAGACTTTCAAAAATAAGCAGAAAAAATCAATAAAGAGCTGAATCCATTAAATGACTATTTAGCTTTCTTCATGCATTTAATGCACAATTCCAGGAGATTCTAGAAGCTAGCTGTTCTGATTATGTATTCCTGTAATTTCCTACAATTTCACATAACAGAGCAGCTCCTCCATTCCCTAACCTACTGAAGACTCCCTTTCTTAAGGGCAGGTGATGACAGATTCCCCATCCATGGCCTTATAAGTTTACGTCTATGCTTGTTAGCATGTAATGCTTGTCTCTAAAACACTGACTTTGAAACTTGTAAATACTAATTATCATATCAGTTCTGACCATTCAAAGTGCAGGAGTTAAAGAAAATTAATAATTAAAGAAAAGCAAACTATTTCGTAATTTTTCTCTCACACTGCTGTGTAGTTACTAATAAAATGTCTGAAATAATTTGAGATTTCAAGACGCGACGAGAACAATACTTTCTTCGAATTTTCGGGAATCAGCTTCCGTTAAAATCTTGAACGTTCTGTAACAAGCATTCTAAATGCTCAATCAGCAATCTGACGACTAAATAAATAATATTTATGGTACGTTAATGAAGAAATTGGCAATATTGTTTTGATCTGAACCGATTTGAATCCTGTCCTGTGCGACTTCGTTATAATGGAAAATTATTATCGATTTTACTTAGTGATTATTTGGATTTAAATCGTGATTAAAAATCAGTACGCTAATTAAACACGTCTGAAGTTAATACTACTACTAGCGTCTGAAGTTAATACTACTACTAGCGAAATCTATTTTCTACTTCATTTGTTATGCTTGATCATAATTCGTAATAGGTCATGGGTGTTTATTAATGTTCAAGTGTATCAAATCGCGAGATGCATCTACTATCGTCGTGAATAGAAGGCTTCAAAAATATTCACCAAGGAATATTTTGTCTGCTTTGCAGTGCAGGCTTCTCGGAAAGGCAATCATATGACACGCAATAGTTTGCTCAATGCAAAAATAAGCGCTTGCAGTTTTTTGATGTTCGTGAACGTGAGCCGTCGGAATTACTTGAAAGGGGAATACATTAAAGGAATGTTTGCGTTGCCAAGAGCGTATTACCCACATTATTAGTGGAAAAAAATCGGCATCCAAGTAAAATTGTTTTGTTCGGTATCCTTAGGATCCATGTATCTTTCACGAGAAAAACTTACTTTCTTTCAAGCTTTTGAAAATTAGCCAAAAGAGATCACGATTTCATTGATGAAGTCAGAGAATGATCTGAAAGTTTATTTGTTTTAGGTTCGAAAAAATGTTTTTCTGAATTCCAAATTACTTCACAGAGCAATTACTTAATTCCCTCATGCGCCCTATCAAGGACATCGCGTTGGCATAATTCAAAATATCATGGAGAAGGAAGTGTGTGCCAGGTCTTACCTTCCCGTCTTGTTCTGTGCCATGTGCTCTGCCATGTAGGGCCTACTCTTCAGGGGTAATATGACCACCAACAAATTGCTTTAGTGTTGCTGGCGACAGCTGAGCTCGCACTAACTCTTTCCAAGCACTGGGCTAGAGCGTCCAACTCGGCCGCGGCCCAACGCGGCGTATGAACGTCGTGTACGACGTTCAAGACTTCGCGTCGGCCGGCGCGCCGGTGCCCCTCGTAAACTCGTTCTAGCCAATCCTGAGTTCGACTCGCTGACACGGGGACATGCTCTACAGTCAGTCGGCAGAAAAGAGTCTCATATGGCTCGCAAAGGTCGTATTCTTTCGAGCGCAACCACAAATCGGCTGCTTGAACGCTTCGTTTTCAACATATTTGATTTCCCCATCACAGTTCTACCCATAAGAAAATGCGTGCTTTTTATGACCACGGTATCAACTTCGGAACATTTATTGCAAGTCAGTATTACCAATTCTTGGTTTTCAAAGATATTCATTCATAGATAGGATATTTCATTCATAGAAAGTATTTATAACGCTATTATATTATTTTAGTCTAAGTGCTGTTCAATGCGCTTAACGCCCACATAAGGTGTGAACTTTTGAAAGCAATAGATTCCGACAGCTATCTTCAGGTAGTGTCAAATTCATACCAGTTTTTTTCCATTCAACTCGACTTCCGTTACAGCGATGACGATGCATCTAGTCACTTCCAGAACTATTCGGACACCTAATTTCAATAACTTTCGTCCAAATTTTTCTTACAGAAAGCATTATTATATTCAGCATATTTAGGTAAATCGGAGTTAGTCGTGGAAATAACGAAAACGACTTCTTAAAAAGGGAGCTCTGCGAAGGAAAATGATCATTTACGCAATTTAATGTGCCTCAAAACTTTCTGACAGAACGATTGAACTGAAAGATAAGTTCTTTAAAGGTACTAGAAAGAAACCTTTGAAAATAACGGACGTCGAATGGTGAATGTCATCCATGAGCCAGCGACAGTTTGCTCCCGTCACTGAAGAGTTTGGATGGCGGGAACCACCGCGAAGTAGTAACATGAGTCGCAGAGGAAGAAACAGAACTTTCAAACAACGTCAGCTGGTCGTATTTCACCTCACGAACGGTAAGAGCTGCCGAATTGCTCAAATGTTAATGATGAAGAAAAGTACGGTGAATAACGTGGCATTATAGGACGGTTCAATAAGGAAAACAGAATCGAGCTACACTCTCCAGGGCGCCCCCAAAGAAGTTATTTATTGCAGAAGAAAATGGGATTCTAAGGAAGGCGAGAAGAAATCCTCGTATAAGTGATCCTGAAACAGTGGTACAGTTAAAATGAATTGGGGAAGAAAACTGGCCTGGAAACCGTAAGAAGGGCTATGAGTAGAGGGCGAATTTTGATGACCTAAAACATCGCCAAAAATTATCAATAATATGCTCTTTAAATGTTTAAAAAAATGCCCTTAAAGAAAAAAGAGGTAAAAAAGTTTATCATAAACAGTTCAGATCAGCAACTCAAGCTGCTGGATACTGATGTTACTGACGAAATGGAGGTCTCTTCCTCTCGTTCAAGTGAACTCAGCTTGCAAACTTTTGGTTTGGATTGTTCTTTGCTAGGAAATCTCGTAATTATCCCGAAATCGGCCGAACCGACAACGGCGCTGAGAGGTGTCACATGAATCTTAGTTTACATTCAACGGCTAACATTACAATTGCAGAAATCGAATAAGCTTGTCAGGAGAGAACTATTTTTATTTTACATATTTTTACCTATTTTACCTATTACGACATACTTCTTACATATTTCGCTATGCTCGATTTTAATATCTTTATTTCAGATACGCGTTTACAATATATGTTACGGAATCATCTTTCTTACGAACCAAATGTAATGCTGCTGTGCTTCCGTTACCACCAAATCCTCGCCTTTAATTGTCAAACTCCCCCCCCCCGACCGGTTACTGCGTACTCGGAGTCAAGGATGAGCGGATTTTTATTAACAACAGTAATTTCAACCACGTGCTTGCTCATGTTTCAAACAGCACATTCGTTACTCGATTGAAAACTAACGAGTATCTTTTACAGAAAATTGTCTTATCGCGTTCGATTTATCAATGAGGGAGGGGAAATACCCCTTAACTTCCACCACTGGGATCTATCACTCGCTACACGCACTATTCACTTGTACACCGGCTCCTCGTAAACACTATAATATATACTATGAACGTATTGTATATTTCGAATAAAATTCTTATATGTGGTGAAGTCTACTGTACAATTACTTCAGCAGAGACAGTACCTACTTTCCTACACTCCGAATCCTTTTTAAAAAATGAGCAGTGGCGTTCTATGATCGGAAAATGCTTGTAGAGAGCAATTTTAAACACAATAATGAATTTTCATTTTACATATTTTTTATTTTTTCTTACATGTTTTGGAAAAAATATGTCCATATATACGTACATATTTTGCATTTTTTTATTACAATAAATTCCGTTCCCTAGTCATTACATATAATTAATGTCTGTACTAAAAGGCATTGTTCTAAAGCGAAGAATAATGACAATTCATTAAAAGCCGCCCTCTAATTATAAGAGCACCATGATCGTTTCGTAAGAAGCAAGTAAAATTAATGAAAGAAATATGCTACAGGCCGACCTGGATGGCCGAGGTGGCTAAGAGCGAGTACCGACTCAGCGCTTCGGTCCGAAGGGTCGCGGGTTCGAGTCCCGCCTTGGGTATGGCTGTTTGTCCCTTGACTTTGTGTGTGTTGTCGCGGAGGGCCTCGCGTTCTGCTGACCCCAGATCAGAGGAGCCCGCAAGAGTGTTTGTCTAGTGTATGGTCGAATATGCGTCCCTTCGGAACGTAAAGGGCAACCGGCTGTCGGCTGGATAAAAGCCCTTGGAAGAAAAAAAAAAAATACTACAGATCACACGTATGTTTTAGCGTACACGAGTAAATATGTACAGCGGTCACATTACAATACCGGCGTTCACAAAATTCGTTGGCCAAATGCAACCAATGAATAAGAGAAAACAAACCGTAATATTAATTCATTTTGATATCATTGGACATCTTATTTGAGCTTACGAAATTCAATGAAATTTTACGCTTTGATTTGATTGCTGTTTCTAGGTGCCTGAACAGCTATGGTCATTAGTTCCGTTAATGTAGTGAATGTAGAAAAACTCTTATTAGTTAGCCCCGATAACGAAAAAGTGGATAAATCTTGTACTCACATAGTAAATTACTTCCTATACTTTGTGTTGTCAGAATCCATGTTTCGTGGGTCCTTGACACCAAAAAGATTGACGACAAAAAGTCTGTCCGTCCATCCTCCGTCCGTCCTTCCGTCCGTTCGTCCGTCCGTCCGTCTGTGGTCGACGCTAGCATCTAAACCGTTCAGCTGATTTTCTCCAATTAATTGATATTCTTCAATCGATCTGGCTGATGTCGTAGCCCCTTATATTTGAAACCAATATTTTAATTTGTGGGGGGGAGTACTTTACATGAAGCCCCTCGGGAATTTTCAAAAAATGGCACCAATGTTTTCCATTCAATTTTGTTCTCAGCGTAATGGACGGTTAAGAGAATGATGAATGAGTTTTCGAAAAACTTTATTAGAAGTTTTTTGATACACCTTAACTCAAAAATGCATTAGCGTTTAGAAATTGCTGAAAATATGGATATTAACGGCGTGAGAGATATTTGTAAAACAATTACATTTGTGTAATTTTTGAAGAAAGAAATACACCAAATTTAACTTTACTTCATATTAAACAGAGCAATTGGCACTATCCATTGGAAAAGTTTGAAGAAAAAATTTGGAGTCATTTTTGAGAAAAAGGCCTTTGATCGTTCTCAAAATGCGGAATTTCGAGCTAATTTTCATAGAAAATTGTTGAGTTTTCGATCAACTTTATAGGACATAATTTAAAGCACGTGTTCTCATAAGTACAATGTAAGCAAATCACCGTTAATGTGTATATTAACAACGTGAGTGACAAGTCAAAAGAATACATGTTTGTAATTTTTGAAGAAAAAAAAAAGGGCAATATGGTGTTTGTATCACCTTATAGAGTACACTTAGCACTATCCCTACCAAAAGTTTAAAGAAAAAAATTGGTTCCGTTTTCGAGAAAATCTTGTTTTTGTTACTTTTTAGTATTGCACATATTGCATGTAATATTGTGCGAAAACTACTGAAATTTTCAAATAAAGTATAAGACCTTAATGAAAGAACTATCTATGGAGAAAATAATTTACTTGAAAGAGAAAATATATCTTCAATTTTGTAGTTGTGTGAAGACACCGAAAACAATTCAAACTTGAAATTGAAAATTCAGAATTAATCCTGAAAATCGGACCTACGCCTCCTTTATAACTGTATTTTATTCTATTTTTACAAAAAAAAAATTAAAAAAGTTGAATCAGCTTTTGAGAAAATTTTGAAAATGTAGCAGGTGCTTCATGTAAAGTACTCCCAAATTTTAAGGAATGTTTTTCAAAATTTCAAAGCTTTAACTAAGAACGGGATTTCTTCAATTTGGAAAAAATTCTACGTATGATATTGTGACATACCAATATGTGGGACCTTGTATTGCGTCACATTTATTGTAAACAGGGTGGATTGTAAGGATAGACATTTGTAAATATGGCGGCATAGCAACGGTAGACGAGTTGTTGTCAAGGTCAACAAACCTCATTGCTTCGAACCACGGGGCGCGGCTAGTTGACAAAGTAAACTGTTTGGCCGAGAAAGCAATGACAGTCTGGGGCGCGGCTAGTTGAATTTGTAAGTAATTGAGGGATTGGCTAGGCATGGAATTTTTTCTGACAAGCAACAGTAGAAAGACGGACCGAGTTTTGAAGGGCTGAAACAGGGGAATATGGAGGCATTCCGACTTATGCCGTGGTGCTGTGCGGATCGTGTGTAGACAATTAATGTTGGGAGTTTGGGAATTGTGAACATCTACTTTGGAGCGTATAGTTGTCGGACTTAGAATATTAATGTAATGTGCGGAAATTGGAACTTGGAAATATTTCGAGTGCAGCAGCTAGAATTGTGAACTTAGGTGAATTTGTCGGCAACAGGACTGGGAGTATTTGATGCAGATAATAGTTTGCTGAACTTTAATATTTTGAGTATACGCGTAGAAAGAACTGGGAACTTTTAAAAGGAAAATTAATTAAGTCTTATCAACTTATGAGGCGGTGAGGATCAGTGACTTGAGTACACTTGTGCCAGAACGGAAGAAAAGAAGATGGTATTTGGACCTGGAGCCATCGACACCGGGGAAGATTGAAAATGGTTCTACGCGGCGACATCGGCCGAGGGCACGCGAAGACGGGTACTGTAATATAAGGTTTGAGACTGGTCATGACCGAAAGTTTCGTATTGTTACCAAAGAACATTGAATAAACTTACAAGTTTCTGTGAATAGAAAAGATGATTTTCATTTAGCCAATTCCAGCAAATGAGTAGCTAGAAATGTATATTTGCTTTTCAGGTGCTAGTGGTATTCTTGGACAGACGGTCGTTTTGAAAAAAACAACACTTTTTCGGTATCGTTGGAACCCAAACCGTGTATTTTCGTTGAAATAGATTTTCCGCAGCAATACATAACCTTCTCTACACTACGTATATCACTTCGTATACGAGAAAGTAAAAATGTACTTTGGGCGACGATAGATGGCAGCCGGTAAGTGTATGTGGCAAGTCCGAAAAGCTAGGCCAGACCAAAGAAATTAGATAACTAATTAGTACGATAAAGTCTGTGTCATTCTGTAGCACCACTAGTTCTTTCTGTTTTGTTACGTAGTGTTTAAGCGAGAGGAATAATCTCTTGTGAATTGAGCCTCACCATCAATTAAAACATTATTATTATTATTATTATTATTATTATTATTATTATTATTATTATTATTATTATTATTATTATGTTTCAAAATTAAACGAAAATTATTGTTACATTGCGTGGTGTATCGTAATAAAATCAAGACAGAAGCATCAAAGCATGAATTTTTCGAAATGGTGAAACCCAAATGATTCATTTAGCACACACTTTAACCCACTGAATTCATATTTTTAGTTATCTTGATGATTGCCCTAAAAAGGTTTATTGAATAACTCAACACAAACATTATTTTAAAAAAGATTAAGTGTATCACAACTATTCTCAGGAATCTTCAGAGTACAGACGTATCACAGCGTACTGTAACGCGGCCGGCTGCTCTGATCGGTAGATTTCCGTGATTTCTCCGATCAACACCAGGCGAATGCCGGAGCAGTACCCTACCAAACGGGCCACGGACCGCGCGCGATCTGTCTTTCTTTTTCCTTGTCCTATCTTCTCCCCTTACACACACTTACACTAACATGCACTACACTACCACATATTCCGGGAGACCGGTCGGGAGCTTAGAGCTTGTTAATGGATTCTCTTATGGTGAATTATTCTTGGGAATGAAGATCAGGATTCGTCTCCATTGAGGCTCATCACTTATTAGTAGAGCTGGGACATTTTGGCACTAAAAGAGGCGAAAATAGGCAAATAGGCTCTTAAAAATAGGTAGGAAAACAGGCATTATAGTTAAAAATAGGCAAGGAAATACAAACTAAAATTTTTTAAAAAAGCAGGCAGAGAAATAGGCATTATAGTTTATAATATGCACAAAAATTTCTCAGTATGCAAATGAAAATATTTAGTATTCAAATTTAGTCGTAATATGAAATAAAGGATGAACAAAATTCTCTAAAAACAAATTGGATTTCTTCGTTTGACAAAACATACTGCGGAGATAGATATTGCTTACGAGTTGACTCGTGTGGAATTTTATGTTTCGAATATGTTTTCAAGAACTTGTTGGATTTTTAAGTTATGAAAATGTGTTTGCGGCACAAGTCAGTCTTTCTTGTCTTCATCTTCTGACTGCACTTGCTGAAGTGATTGAATAGTTTTTCTCACTTTTCTCGTATATTTTTGCATGAGTTACCGAGTTTTTATGTCGTAAAATATGATATTTTTGGAACAGCTTACCACTTATTCACTACACTGACAAATAATTACATTTCTGTCCGTCGTGAAACATTCTCCACGAATCCAATCTTTTAGCAATGCACTTCTTGATTTATTTCTTTTGGCATTGTAGAAAGCATGCTTAACGGAACAGCAAACTAATCGAAGAAAACTCTGCACATTGTGAGTAAATCTAAAAGCTGGAGCGCTAATCTTAAACAGTTGAGTTCTTGGTAAGGAACGGATACTATCTCACTAATGATAGCGAAGATTGGAAAGATGAGAGCAATTTCTTGCTCTCTGGAGCGCCCTGATTGGCTTAGGCGAAATAGATACGTTTGGCCTGGAAAGTGTCAAAGCCGCATAAGCCTCTAAGATTTTACGCGATTGTTCCTGCTTTGCTAAAAAATCACCCAACAGTAATCTCTCAGAAAACACAATATACATATAATACGGAGTTGCTCTACAGCTGTCGCTGTGTCTCCGCTCTCGGTCTCCATGCCTCTCTATTTGACCTATAGATGACCTATAGATCTTCCTGCATTTCTCTTGCCGTCATAACATCTCGCACTCCCTGCTGCCTTGCAAATCTGGGTCTGTCTTTCTGTCGGTACCCATTGCAGGACTCGTTTTGGCCATCTTTCGCCTGTCATTCGCATAACGTGACCATACCAAACGATTATTTTTTCTCTATTTATTATTCTATTATTATTCTCTATAGAAAACAAAAAATATTTTTAAAAAATAGGAAAATTCAGTGTAGGCACTTACATGTTCTTAACGCTTGAATAGGCAAATATCTCTAAAATAGGATTTATAACAAAGTCGCAAAAGCCATTTCTTAGGTGAATATGGACAATGGGATAAGTTGTCTAAACAAAGAAATAAAATAGGCATACAAGGCATTAGCCGGGCTCTATTCATTAGGTTTCTCCACTCTTTGATGCAAAGGCCTTGACTCAGCGCAAATACTCAGGGCCACGCCAACCCTAGTGCAAGCTATGCACCGCACGAGAGCGGGAAAAATTTAGGGAGTTTTTTTTTCCTAGGGCTTTTATTCAGCCGGTTGCCCTTAATGTCCCGATGGGACGCATATTCGACCATACACTAGACAAACACTCTTGCGGGCTCCTCTGATCTGGGGTCAGCAGAACGCGAGGCATTCCGCGACAACACACACAAAGTCATGGGACAGACAGCCATGCCCAAGGCGGGACTCGAACCCGCGACCCTTCGGACCGAAGCGCTGAGTCGGTACTCGCTCTTAGCCACCTCGGCCATCCAGGTTGGCTTAGGGAGTTTTTACTTTCTCGTATACGGAGTAATCTACATAGTGTAGAGAAAGTTATGTAATGCTGCGCGTAAAAACGGCGGATTGTCAGCACAAAAAAATTCATTGCAGTTCCTGACAACGAAAAAATGGATAAATCCAGTTGCTAAATTAAGAGGAAAAAATCCCATGGTGTAGACAGAAACTCTGTTTTGTGGATCCTTGATGCCGAAAAACCAATTGAAAACAAAACGTCCGTCCGTCTGAGAACACTTCTAGCGCCTAAACCGTGCATAGGATTTTTTCCAAATTGAAGAAGCCAGATGATGGCTAAGCCATCAAAAGCTGCTCTTATTGAAATAAACAGTATTGTTGTCAATGACAACGTCTTGAATCATTTCAATTATGAAAATGCCAACGACAATTCACCCCTAAACCAATACACAGAGGGGATGTTGTGGTGGCTAGAGCAGTGGGAAGTAATGTTACTTATGGGCTTCTTCGTTAGATATGAAAATCCCGGCTCGGGATAGAACGTAAGTCTTCTTTATATCTATTTCCCATGCATTTATTCGTTTTTGATTTCAGAAAGAAAGCAAAACCATTCCGTGTACACCCTTTGTTTCACAGTCTGAATGATATATAATGAATAAATATGATCTATTTAATGAAAATGTCTTTAGTAAAACAATAAAAAATAAAAAACGAAACTACAAGATGTAGTTGAAACATTTTTGGAGAATGTGCCCCATACATCCTGTGGTGTATGCTTTGTATTTTGGTTGGATGGATGCAGGCTTGTTAAGAGAGGAAAAGGAGGCGTGCTCACAGGGGCGTGGGCGGCAACAGCGCCAGGTAGGCGGCAGCGGTGGCGGGGCGAGCGGGGCCGTCGGGCGGGCGCGGAGGCGGCCAGCGGCGGGACCCCGAGGCCGGCGGCGGCTGCGGCGCGGGCACGGGCACGGGCACTGGTACGGGCGCGGGCACGGGCGGCGGAGAAGGCGACCGCCACTCCAGCAGCGGGCCGGGCGGCGCCAGCGGGGGCGGCGGCGGCTGGCGCGCGGCGAGCGGGGCCGGGGCCGGGGCGGCCCACGCCGGCGAGGGCCAGGGCGGAGGAGGCGGCAAGCAGCCCGCAGACGCCCACGCGCACGGCGCCTCCCACCGCCTGCGGCAGCCGCACACTCGCCACGCACACGCACACGCGCCACGCCCCCAACACCGCCATAACCCTTTTTTGGCTTCAATTTCTAAAATGATTCTTATGTGTTGGCATGGAACTGAATAAAATCACAGGATTACTTACAATTTGAAATGGATGCGCTTGAACAAAACATGGACGGGGGTGTAGCCAGCTGGCAACGAACGAAGCGCGCAAGCGGTAGAGAGCGAGACACGTACCTGCAGGCAGCCGGCGAAAGCAGTTCGCGCTCAGCGGGGCCGGCGCTGAGCGGCGGGGGCCGTGGCGGGTGCGAGTGCGGGAGCGGGAGCTGGAGCGGGTGCGGGAGCGGGTGCAGGAGCGTGCGCGGCGAGGGCGGGCAGGCGCCCGGCGCCTCGCACTCGCAGAGGCACGGCGGGGGCGGCGGCGCCGTGGGGGCCGGCGGGGGCGGCGTGAGCGAGGGCGCGGGCCAGAGGGCCCTGGGGGCCGCGCGGAAGGGCAGGTGCGGCGCCGCGCGCGGCGGCCAGGGCTGCGCGAAGGCGAGCCTGGCGGGCGGCAGCAGCGGCGGCGGGTGCGGCCAGGAGGCGGCGGCGCGGGCCGCGTCGGGGGGCGGCGGCAGGCGGTAGGCCGAGGGACACGGCCTGGGCGACGCGGGCGACGGCGGCGGGGAGGCGGCGGGGACGGCGACGCCGGCGGGGGCGCGGGGCGAGCGGGGCGCACGGGCGTCAGCGGGAAGGGCGGCGGCGAAGGCGGGCGCCAGGAGGCGGGTCCGACGGCGCGCGGCGCCTCGGGGCTGCTGGCCGGCGACCCCCAGCAGAAGAGCGCCTGAGCGGGGCTCCAGGGCGGCGGCGGACGGCGGGCGCGGGCTCGCGCTCGCGCTGCCCCCAGCCTGCGCGTGGCCGGCGGGGGCGGGGGCGGCGGCGGCGGGGTGCCGCCCCCCGAGCCGCCGCTGCCCGACAAGGAGTCCGGCGAGGAGGCGCGCGGCGGCGGGGGCCGGCGCGCGCGGAGGGCGTCGGGGGCGGGGGGCGGCGGCCAGCGCACGCCGCGCCACTTGGCGGGGGGTGCCGCCGGGGAGTCGTGGCTGGACGTGGAGTCGGCCGCGTGCAGCACGGGCTGGCGGGGCGCCGCCCTGGGCCGTTTGTGCGGCGTGGCCGCGCGGCCCGAGGGCGGCAGGGACGGCGGCGGCGGAGGCGCCGGCGCGTCGTCCTCGGACGACGTGACGCAGTCGCTGGAGGTGGAGTCGCACGAGTCGCTGGAGCAGGGCGAGGAGTGCAGGGGCGAGGCGAGGCCTGCCCGTAGCGACTCGCTCTGCTCGTCGTAGTCGCGGGCCGGGCCGTGGCGCCAGTCCACGTGCCGGCCGTCACCCTGGCCCCGCTCGGGGCGCCGCGACGCCTTCCTGGTCGGCGAGGGCGGGGGCAAGGGCAAGGGCAAGGGCGGGGGCGGCGGAGGCGGGCGCTCGCGCCGCGCTGCCGGCTGCCGGTGCATCTGCAAATGGCACGGACGAGTCAGGACTTCGGCTTTATTGATCATGCGGAATATACATTTGCATTGTCCGCGGAGGTGCATTGACAAGTTGGAGACCTGAAAAAGGAGAAACTCCTTCCACCCTCCCCCATAGCAATGGTGATAGGAACGAGGGGAGGGGAAAGGATGCGAAGAGAGCAGGTGGGATTGCTATGGGTGCTCTTTATTCGGTGCTGCAGAAATTTTTAAGGGTATCTGTAATGGGGCCGTTTTGATTAATTTTTTTTTATTATTGTATAGGAGGGCTAATTTTACTTTTTGTTTCTATTTTTTGAGATTTTGAAAGATCTGGGTCGGTGTCAGTCTAAGTCGTATTGTCTAGGGTGGGTCTGTAAGTAAAGTCGATCGTAGGTGCGATAGGCTATGTTAGTGGGGGAGTGGTGTTACTACGTCCGAGGTGGTGGGAGCTGGAGAATGTTAAGTGGGTGGTGGCGTTTTCTATGGAGGGGTGGATTGTTGAGGATGTGGGTGTGAGGTGCAAGGAAAGGGGCAAATTTGGGATTGTTAAGGGCATTTGTCACAAGGGTTTTTGCATTGTTGTAAACGTCGGTTTCAATTGGGGTCAATCGAGTGAGGAGAACCCTGTTAACATCATTAGGACAGTAAACAACAAATAACAGCCACATTTGAAGTTTGTAAACCGAGACGATAGTCAAGTGTACAACCAACCGAATCTGTTATTTGTTTTATCGGTCGTGTGTCATTCAAAACTTTTCATTTTCCACCTTTTTATAAGATAATAATCATAAAAGAAAAGCAATGCCTTTTCTTGAAATAAATATACTCATACGCCATCTTTAGCAACGGTAGTTAGCTCATTCGTTTCGATTGTTCTTAACGGGTGTTTGACTATTAAATCCTTAATGCTGGTCGCTAAAACAAATAACGTTGTTTGGTTGCGATAAAACGATATAACAGTACAATTTATGAAAAGAAGTTCAATTCACGCAACATTTGCGACATGAGAACATGAGAACGAATGAAGCCATAAGATGCCAAGGATGAAAACGCTTTGAAGCCATAATTCTCATCTCCCTTGGGGAACTCAAAACCTCAAGCTCCGTCAGGCTGGCATCCGGATACGCCAGACGCAATGCTCCTTTGATCATCTACGTGAGGATCTGGGTGTAGAGGTCTGCATTCATATGCCACTCACACTGTCATGTGTCCAGAGGAATCTGTTGGCCTCCCCTGAGTGGGGACGCCGCCACGACGAATCCAAAACCCCACTGGGATGCACCCGGGTAGTTGCTCCCTCAACCCGTCTCCTCACTGCGCCTTCCTCGTGTCTAACGATGTGCGCCACACCGATAAAACTGGGCAACCGGTCAGGAGCTTTCAACTACCTGCCAGAACTTTTATACATCTCTAACAGGCTTTCTTCTTCAATTTTGTAAGATTCAAAGTCAACTAGCCTGTAATGTACTAATTTCCCATCAAAATAAGAAAAGACATGCAAACAAACTGATTCACTGAAAAATATTTGGCAAAAGCATCTCACTTTCTCGCTGCCACTTACGCAGTAGAGAGAAAGTTACGTAATGCTGGGAGAAAAGTCGGCGCATTTTCGGCAGAAAACGTATTACAGGGCCCCGGTAACAAAAAAGTGGGTAAATTCAGTTGCTAAATTTAGGAAAATATCTTGTAGCACGTGGTGCAGCCAGAAGCCATGTTTTGTGGAACCTTGATACTGAAAAATCGATTGGCGGTAAAACGTCTGTCCTGTCTGTGAACAACGCTTGCTGTTGGCTAAACCGATCAGCCGATTTTCTCCAAAATTGACATTTCCCAATGGATCTGATGGATGCCGCGGCCTCTTGAATTTGGAACCTAAATTTTCATTGGGGGAGGAGTACTTTACACGAAGCCCTAGGAACATATTCAAAATTTTCAAAAAATTTTGAAATTTTCAAAAAATGGCTTCAACGTTTTAAACTTTTCAATTGTATAGTGTGAAAGACGTACAAGAGAATGGGGTAGGTCTCATGGTCGTTAAAAATCCTGCTTTTTTTCGGAAACTGCAAAAGTTCAACATTTTTTCGGTGTCTTCCTACAAATAAAATATTAAAGATAGCAATTGTTTCCTTTAATGAAATCTGTTCCTTAAAGAAACATTTTTAAATAAGATCATGTACAATTTTTCGAAAATGTGCGTACTTTTCGTGAAATTTTGCGTGAAATATAGGATATTTTAAATTTTGTTTAAACAATCTTTTTCTCAAAAACGGCGCTGACAATTTTGATTACATTTTGACATCGGATTTAGCATATAGGACGCTTAAGAGAATGGTGCAGGTCTAATCTGCGTTGAAAATACTGAATTTTTGAAAATTCCAAAAATTCGAGTTTTTTTTCGCCGCCTTCCTACAATTACAATTATGAAGTTAAACTCTTTTTACTGAATGAAAGGTGTTCATAAAAAACAGATCTTCAAATAATGTCAAGTTCAATCTTTCGAAAATATGAGAATTGTTTGCAAAATGTTGTGTCAAACATAGGCAATTTTTATGTTCTTTAAATAATTTATTCTTAAAAACGGCACATTTTTTTATTAAATTTGGACCTGAGGTAGCTTAAAGAACGCTGAAGAGAACGGTGCAGATCTCATGACTGTTGAAATTTCTGATTTTTTTTAATATTGCAAAACTTCAATTATTTTCGGCGACTTCCTACGACTACAATTATTAAGAAAACTTTTTTCTTAATGAAATGTGTTCATCAAAAACAGATATTCAAATAAGTTCATGTTAAATATTCGAAAATATGAGTATTTTGTCGTAAATTGGAAAATAATTTGAAGTGGTAAATTCCAGTACTTCGTAAAAATTCCAGTACTTCGTGGTAAATTCCAGAAGTGAATTTCCAGTACTTCGTTTGAGGTGGCGTCAGACAGTAAAAGTAGTTTGAGGGTCACTTGGAGGCAGTTGGATATTCTGAAAAGCCCATCTCATTGTTTAACTTAATATTAATTAGCTTAACATGGAAAGTAATATGGAATCGTAGGACATTAGGTGCGAAAGCATATCTATATTAAGTTGCAATGTAAGTGCATTTTACGTAAGCGTTACAAATATTGCGAGAAAGAACATAATTTCTCGCAACCATTTGCTCGAAGAACAAAGAATATTTTCATATATCATTTTGAATATTTATTACTTTGTGCGTTTCATTCAGGGCCTAGAGATCATTCTAATTTCTAAGATTTATCTTGATGGATACGCGCGCAGTTTTGCCGACATTTATTTTAATTTTAATTATAATTTACTATACATATAATGAAAATTTACTATTGAAAATAATTTTAAACGAACTTTTATTTAATGTACGATAGTTTTATATTCACTTTTCATCCATCTGGCCACTTTGGATATGAAGTGGCAATTTATTAATGGGAACGTCGCGATACGGCGTGTAGTTCACAGAATAATCTCATTGCCAGGCGGTGTTTCTTGTGAAAGGTGTACAATCAGGACATGGTGGATGTAAATAGTGGATTTAAATTTTGTATTTCTAGTGTTAATATAAGGGAAGGTGCTTGGAGACTGCCATTCAAATCTTGGAAAGGAATATTACGTTTAATATTATTTAATCTTTAAAATTATTTTAAAATGCACTCATAACAGAAGGCGAATATGATGGTCGTCGTTGGTTCGCGTTAATACAAACTAATAATTTTTGCGGCTAAAACACGCATCGCACATCGTTGATACATTTATATGGAACGTGAATAAATTGAATTCAATGGCAGAATTCTGTTTTCGTTTAAACGTTTTAATTTTAAAAAATTATGTACCTTTCGAGATTCGTTTAAGAATTTTTCCAATGGTAAGACACAAACTTGACATATCGCGAGAAAGTACGTGCTATTGTAGCAACACTAGTTTTATTGACGATTTAACACAACATAACAAACAATTTAATGAAACATATTTGTTCACAAGGTTCACACAATATTGCTCATCCATAATGCTCGGATTTTTAAAGAAAGTCATATTTTTATTCTGACAAAATTCCCCTTAAATAATTTACTCAAGATTCAAGCTTTTGTGAATAAGATGTATTGATTCATGTTTTGATTGGTTATATATAGGGAACGGAATTTATTGTAATAAAAATTGCAAAATATGTACATACGTATGTACTTATTTTTTCAAAAACATGTAAGAAGAAATAGAAAATATGTAAAATAAAAAATCATTTTTGTGTTAAAAATTGTTCTCTACAAGCATTTCCCCAGCATAGAACGGCGCCAATCAGTTCTTAACAAGCATTCGGAGTGGCTGAAAGTATGTTCTACCTCTACAGAAGTAATTCTACGCTAGATTTCACCACATATAGTAAGAATTTTATTCGAAATACAAAATACGTTCATAGTATATATTACTATGTTTACGAGAAGCCAGTGTTCCAATGAATAGTAGTACCGTGTACCCAGTGATGGATCGCGGGGGAGAGGGGTAAAGGGAATATCCCCCCCCCCAATCGAACAATGCATTAGACAATTTTCTGTAAAAAATATTTGTTAGTTTTCGATCGAATAACGAATGTGCAGGTTGAAACATGAGCAAAATCGTGGTTGGAATTACTTTGTTGACATAAATCCGCTCATTCTTGACTCCACGTACGCAGTAAGCGGGAGGGGGGGGGGGCAATTATGGCGAAGATATGGTGGTCATAGAAGCAGCATTATATCTGATTTTTAAGAAAGATGCTTCCATAACATTTAATGCAAACGCGAATCTGAAATGTTCCGTTTCCAGGTATAAATATATTATAATATAACGAAATATGTAGAAGTAGGTAAATATGTAAAAATATGTAATTATATCAAATATGTAAAAACATGTAAAATAAAAATAGTTCCAATCCATTCAGAATGTCTTGTAAACTCTAAAAAATATTATTGAATGCAGATATCTAGTTACTATAAAAACATGTAATTACATGGAAATCCGTTCCCTAATTATATAAATGCACATTCTGGTCATTTTTTTCTTTTGCGCTCTTACATCGTAAGGAGAAAATGTAATCGTGTTCCGAAAAATGGCGATTTTTTTACAGAAAAACTTTTATTGCCGGACCCTGGTAACGAAAAAGTGGGTAAGTCTTGTTCTTATTTATAGTAAATTACTTCCTCTAACACATTAAAGTACTCAGAATCCATTTTGTGGGTCCTTGATACAGGAAAATCGAAAGCTGGCAAAACGTGTCTCCGTCCGTCTGCGGTCAAAGTTAGCGCCAAGCCAAACTTTAGCTAATTTTCTACAAATTTTATATTCCTCAATCAATTTAAAGGAACTCGAGGGTCTCCGAGTTAGAAACGGATGATTTGATTTTGGGGGTACAATACATGAAGCCTCAACCACATTTTCAATATTTTCTCAAAAATGGCTCTTAAATTTTTTGATTAAACTTTGTCCTCGGATGTCATATAGGACACTTACGAGAATAGTGCAGGTCTCATTTTCAAGAAGTATCCGTCTCTTCCACCGTTTCGAGAGACTACATTTCCGCCTGAATAATATAGACATGTTTTTTCCTAAAATATTAATATTAAAAAATATATGTGCCTTTCATAAAACTTCCTAACTGCCTTTCGTCAATTTTTACTTCTTTTGACACCTCATTTGTTAAGATTGGCTGGATATAAGAGCAAGTAAAGATCTATACTACAGAAAACTAGCGGTGATTCTGATTAACGGTGGTTCTGACTTTCTCGAGTAGTTAGTTCCGCTCTCTTTTGATACAGGGATATCCTTTCGGTGTTTACCCACCACTTTCTTATGGGAGGGACCCACCTCATTCTTAAGGGACCGCGATGACCTTCACAACGAAAGACCTCTCGAGGGGGAAATTACCATTGGAGTTCCCTCGTGATCTCAAACATCACACCGAAGCAGTCATTAGACCCATCTCGGTACTGTAGCATTACATTCCACTAGTAGCCTATGGCCCCATCTTGATGCTTGTACTACGATTTTGAGCATACAGGGAGCTCCTTCCTCAATTACACGCTTAGGGAGACAGATTCAACACAGTTCTTACGTGTAGTTATCTGTCAGAGAAATGTATTATGAAAGGATTATGGCATTAATATTGTGTGTGAGAGATTGCCTCTCCTCGCCACAAACACAAATGTAAATATTCATGTCTTATACAAATGTAACTACCCATGCCGTGCCGTACTCAGGCGCTAGAATTCATCTCCAAACAGCGGCCTAGCTAAATTCGACCTAGCTAATGGCAAAAATTCGCCGCCGTTGGGACTCAATCTCTAGAACCTCCCGTACAGAGACGCTGCAGAGGCAGGGGTAATTCTTGATCTGAGCTAATTAAGCCGTTTTCTTTAAAAACATGTGAAATTTTTGAAAAAACAAACATTTTAATCAAAATTTCGTTTAAGTAATATAATTTAAAGTATTGTACTCTATTCGTTCAAAAAGTTTAAAAAAGATTTAGAGAAGTTTTTGAGAAATTCTTGCTTGGAATTTTTTCATGGACCCTATTTCATTACAATATTCATATATTAAAAAATCTACGTGACATTAATGTAAGATCCGTCATTCTTGCAACAAACAAAAGGAAATTTAGAATAACCTAAACAACTTTCACAGATACCCATGGAACCAATTATGGAAAGGCTTCATACCCTTTTAAAATCTTTATTTGCCATTCTTAGATACCATTTTTAGGAGCTTGTCGGAAAGGCAGGTATTAGAACATCGAATCAACTAAAGCTACAATACTCTTACGTGCGTAAAATGCATATTTATTATAGGTCTTTTAATAAGTCTCTAATGTTTAGTGTCGACTGTGATTCTGAAGTGAGATTCCCTCAATATTGTATTAAGTCCAATCCTGGACATTTTACAGATATAATTTGTTCAATAGTTAATTTTTTACATAATAAACTTTTTTGTGATGAAGTAATAAGAGTAATTACCTTTCAGAGATACGGATCAAAATGTTGGCATTGGTCAAAATGACCACTTTTCAACCATTTGCTTTCTGCTCTTCAGTTTTCGAGATATTTCGGTCCAGGGCAATGAACAATAATACATTTAATATGTAAAAAAAATTAAATGTATTTTAGTAAATTTACTTAAGAGTTGGTAAATTCGTCGAAGTAGGGCCTACGCACCTTTTTCTCACCAGTATTCAGTTCACTTCCTTTCAGTTATCTTTGCAAAGTATCCATTGCTTTCTTCTTAAAACATAAACTATGAAAAACAAAATTTGTATGAGACACCTTGATAATAAAATGAATTAGAGCACTTCACGTCACAAATAAAAAGCATATCAGGCGATAATGATTGTGTCCGCTCTAAACATCCTTTTTCATTTGCGTGAATTAAAACTAACGCAAACTCTAAAATTAAAGCGGAACATAAAAATATAGGTGACCGAAATGCATGTAGGGAAACAGAAGCGTTAGAAATATTAGACAGCACTAATTGAAAGTATTGTTTATTTCCGATGTGCAGTCGATGAAATGTGTGATTTTGTTGACAACGAATCATCGGTAATGTTGCCCAAATTAACACCCATTATTTCAATCATGAAAAAAAAGGATTTATTCTTTATTTACATGAAACCACAGTAGATATGGCGGTTGTTCTGAAACGAAGTAATCTATATGTAAAATGGAAAGTATTTTCCCTCAGTCTTGGATTTAGAATAAATATGTTTTTCCAATGAGTGCCACACACTTCTGTATTGCTGCTAACCAGGCAGTGTTCCAGAAATTCACCGACTTTCAATGACAGAAAGGATAATACCAAGGTATTAAGTGTTCAGCTAAACTATAGCTTTCAGTAATGAATAGTTGTATTTTTGACCGCAAAGTAATGTGCGTTTGTCTTTGTGTGAGTGTGTGTGTTATTCTTCCCTTCGGAATGCCAGACGATCGCGTAAATATTCGAGGTGACTTACGCCTTTGGAACAATTATAATTGGTTATATACAAAATAAGATAAATCTATGGAATATTGAAAACAACGCTTTATTTAATTTTTGTGTTAAGTATTATTGTTTCTCTAATATTTGCTGGTAATACAAAACATTCCTTTTCCATTAAAGTATTCAATTTTGCAAACAATGACCAGTTTTATATTATTTATTGAATGTCATTCTTGAGTCTACAGACCTGTATCTATGTTAATTATTTTGCATGCTTTTATCAATTTTGTATGTGCCATTTTTAGTTTTATATTTGCGCTTTTGTTTCACGCTTGCTATTCTCGAATCACCATTACAAAGTATCGAACTGAGCCAATCGATATACTCTGGCTCGTAAGATGGCCGTACCACTAGTTTCGTGACGTAATGTTTTTCTTGTGTCGGATAGTAAGCTTGATGGAAAGGTAGTAAGCCTTTTGGCTTGAATTCAGAATGTTGGGGTTGTGAGTAACGTATCAAGGATAGGTCACGGATTTGGAAGCGTTTGAGTGTTGTGCTTTCTAATTAAGTGATTAAGGGCAATACTATTCAGTAATGAAACTTGCAGAATTCGAAGGTGAACCAGGTGAGGATAATGAGAAGGAATATTTCTGAACTCTTACGTGCGTTGTGAAAATATTAGGACAGTTCTGGCTATTTTCCGAAATTAGGCCAAGTGTTTGCTGTTGTTTTTTTTGAAGTTGTGTGGCAGAGGCGGGCTGTGATCAGTGTTGCTTTGTTTCGTTTTCAGTTTGGAGAGAAGAGGTGTCATAAAGGTGCTCGATGGTGTTTGAAGTTGGTCAGTTCGTACTTCTAACTCATGTTGACTGAGAGAAAGTTGGAAAACTCTCTTATTGGCTTTCAAGTATCACAGTTCTTTTGTCAATTACTTATTTGCAACTTGTAGTCACTGGTACTGTATTTATACATGTACTCAGACTACAGGTAGCATTCAATGCAAAACGATGCTGTATTTATGACAATTGTATAATTCTTAAACCATATAGCAATTTTATACTTAGATACATAGAAATTTTTGAGTTTTCCCTCCCTTTGTATATATTGTCAAATATTGTGTGTGAAAGGAGACTCAAATTTCATATTGTCTCACCTTTCATATTCATTTATATAATCCTTTTTGAGATTAATTATGAGTTGTGACCCACCTGTTACAAAATGGGCATGTGAATATTGCACCTATGAAAATTGGCCTTCTTCTCTCAAATGTACAATGTGCCGAGGTTCCAAACCTCTACTTGGAGAAGACATCTACAGGCTTTGTGATGAATCACCATCTCCCACATTGATTAGTCCAGCAAGTGAGCCTAGTTTGGCATCCGGTCCAACTGACCAGGAGACAGTAGTACATAGCAATGGCAAGTGGGAATGTTGTGCTTGCACTTATCTGAACTGGCCAAAGTCATTGTATTGTGCTCAGTGTCGAAGTCCTCGTCCAGTTACAACTACTAATCTTCACGAGCACTTGCAGCCTTTGCGAATTGATCCATCGAACGAATTGGCAAGTGCCGCCTTTGGAGGAGGCTCATTACGAATTATGACGTCGCCATCCATTGAGAAGAAAGATATTAAGGAAGCTGAAAATGATCTGAGAGGTCGTATGTCTGATAAGTCTATAAGTTCTAAAAATGTTGGGTGTTCAAAGTGGATGTGCAGTGTTTGCACCTATGAAAATTGGCCTAAATCCATGAAGTGCATAATGTGTGGAACTGTTCATGGAGGCAGCAACAATGGGGCAGCTAGTGGTAAAGGTACTGCAAGTACTCGCAGCTCTCTTCCATCTCCTGAGCGGGAGGTCTCTGTGGTGAGCTCAGCAAGAAGTAGCAGAGAAGGCAGCCAAGTGACATTGATAGAAGACAAATGCTCAGTTAAAAGGTACTTTATTTTCCCTACTTTTATTCACTTGAGTAAATAGTAATTTATTGATGAGTATCTGCAATAATGTTTAAGTGTATTTTTATGAAGTTAGGTATAAATTGGAAATTTAAATGAGTGTATTATTGTGATATGCTGTTGCACTGATATATGGTGTGCTGTTCTGATTTTTGCATTAAATGTCATATTACTTCTACATGTTTAATGAAATACCTGTATCCTACAGATATTTCATTAGTAAATAATGACATATGCAAATAGTGAAATGAACTCCTATAAGTTTATTTTTTTATGATTTAGTTAAATATCCTCTTATTATATGTATTGTTTAATTATTGTCTTTATTTCAAAACTTCTTATGGGCCTGTTTGGTTTAATGTAAAAAATGTTGGGGTGTAGAAATTTTTTTAGTAGATTGCAATCTGGTGGGGTTTCGCTGTTGCATTGCCTGGTGATCACATCTCACAGTTACAGTGCTTGCAGCTGAAAAAATTGAGGCAGATATTTTTGTCAGAGTCATTCAGTAATGAAATATACTGTTAATGTATTTTATAAGGTAATATTGAACTATATCTTTGATCTAAAGTTGGGATAGCATTAGATTGACATTTGTGGCAATAGTTAGGAATTGTAGATTAAAATTAAATATCCTAGTCTCAATACCATTGTTAAAGGGGTGACAGTAGCAGAATCATAAATCATGAAAAGGCCTAAAAAGTATTTTTTACAAAATGGTAAATAGTTTTTCTTCTTAGTTCTTGGGAACAAAATGTAATCTTGCTGTAATATTGATTGAAATTATATGCAGAATCTTCAGCTGCCATTAAATACAATCCAAAGTCCTTTTACTTCTGTGAGCTCTAAGACATAATATTTATGACCAGGGCTTGGATTCTGATGACCTAAAAATTCTTTGGAAATGATATGTAAAATGACTGAAAAAGAGGAAAATGATCTATAAAATGACTTAAAAATAAGAGGAAAATAACCTAATTATTAATAAATACTGAAACATTTGTAAAAAAATTTTTGTTTGTTCAATCGATTTTACAATTTTATTTATATAAAATTATATTTAATATTAAGTCTTTATTTTAAGAGGAAATGTAATTCTTAGCTCCGATCTTTCAACTGTCAGTTTTGAAAGGTCGAGGATGTTACTGAAGATCCATCAGGTTTTAAGATTTCAAAAAACAAAAGTCTACTGCAGTAGTGAATTTTGTCATGAACTGATGATACAATAAACACTTTGTTTTATTGTGTCATAGTAAATTCAGGAAATATTCACCAACAAAAACCTGAAAAGGAAACAGAATTCGTAAAAATGACAGAAAAAAAAGATCAAAGATAAAAAAAAAAAAAAACTAAAAATTGGGAAAATGACAAAAATGAACAATAACTATACATTTCTATCGCATATGTCATTCACTTCCAAGTTAGTGATGTCTACAATGCACCAATGAAATGATGACATGTCATCAGAATCCGAACCCTGTTTAAGACATGGGCGGAACAAGCTAAAATTCTTTTACCATGAATGTGTCATGCACAAAGGCCCAAATGACATTTGTACTTTTCTGCTTAAGAATTAAATGAGGCAATTAGCAATGAAATAAAACATTGAACATGTAAGTAGAATATATATTAATGAACGTAAATAAAAACAACTTAATCATAAAGCTCTTCCCAAACTTAGTAGTACTTGTTAACATCCATCACTATTTTGCAATAAGAGGACATTCTGATGTCAATTTTGGTAAGGATTTTGATGGATAAAAGGGAATAATGTTTTATTCTAGATTTCCCACTTCTACTGCTGCGAATTAATAACATTTTTACTTATTCATTTGCAGATCATTACAATAAAAACATTTGACAAAATAATAATAATATAATATAATATAAGAAAATAGGATATTATCAAAATTATTCACGTTAATCAGTTGAAGTCGTGGAATAAATACTGGAGTACTCTTTTTAAAATATGAAAAATGTTAATGTTGGTCCAAATCAGTATCACTGTTATTAACTGCCCTAAATATATGCCATGAAGGAGTGTGGTAGAAAACATCTGTCTCTCTTGGAGCTGTAAAATATTTTGTTTTATAGAGTTTTCAAAGATTTGCCATGTGCATTGTCTATTATGTCTTATGTTGTCGTTGCAATTCTTTATAAATGTATAAAGAATTATAATATTTATTTATTTACTAAATACATGAAAAGGCAGGACAATCCTGATAATGCTCACGATAAAACAAATATACACTTGAAAAGTAATATAAAATTACAATACGGTAAATAGGAAAGCTGCTGCTAAATAGAAAAGCAGCAAGTAGGCGATTCCAGTGATCAATGACTCTGATCGACAGGAAAACTTTGTATGGATTGTACAAAAACTTGTTATTCAATTTGCAATTGTGACAATGAAGGCGGATTTTGGTTCTGCAGAGAAAGAAATTATCGAAACCTGGGCAGTTGTAGTGACTATTTAGTATTTTGTATGTTTCAGTGAAATCATCCCATATTTATCATTGTAAACTCAATATAATCAAATGAACTTACATTTAATAATGGAACTATTTCTTTATAATTGTGAGTATTCCTAGGTGATGCTGATGTTAACTTTAACTTCCAAGCAATAAAATTGAAGAACCTATGTTGGATAGACTCAACAACGTTTATATGATTTTGGTAAAATGAGAACCGAACTGGCAACGCATAGAACTAGGAATTACGCAAAATATTCAGAAATATGGGTGTAAATAATGAGACCTATAGCTAAAAATTTTTATTTAGAATGATTATAATTTCAAAAAAATTATTTGATGGTCAGTGATATCAGTGACAAACATTTACAGGTGATTCTTAGGATTGAAATATTTGTTTAAAAACAAGTTTGTCAGCCTTTTCAGTTCCTAAGCTATAATGTATGCACACTAGTGGGTTATGATATAGCAATGCCCTCATTTTTAAGTTGCAGAGCTATAATCCGAAAATCTTTTCTTGCACACATCTCGCCCGTATTTGTTGTATGTAAGTTTATGTAGTCTTTCTTTAATGTAGTTTTTGAAAATTCATTCTTGGAACTCCAGACAAGAGAATTGCAGTTTTCATAGAACAGGATATTTACAATATTTAACTTCTTGATATTTACAGCTGAAACAAAGCCCAATAAAGTCATCATCATTCATGAATAATTTTTAAATACAAGTTTTAGAAACCCTAGCCACGGTGATTCACAGAAAGCGGCATAGGCAGTCGGCTTAGAGCAGACCTCCTCACTGGTGCTTTTGAGGGTCTCAAAGAGGGTGGTAGGGCTGATTATCTTTAAAAGTGGGCTGCATGCAGCCTGCAGTGCCAATTATTATAGCCTGCAAAAGGCTATTAGTCATAACTGAAAGTTCCTTGCATCCATGTTGGGTGAGAACATTGCGTGCCTAGTCCATCCGCCCTGTCAGTCTGAGTCAACACCCCCTTAATGAAAAAATAGGTTCAGTTTAGATTTCAGATTTTTTTCTAGTAAATTCAGAAATTCAAAATCATCTCAATATGTTATCTTGCATTATGCTTGATACGACCTGATATTATGCATGGTTCCATTCCCCCTTTCCGTTTCAGAGCAGCCTCGCAAACTGCTGAAATCAACAATACAGGGAAGTCGTGTGTGGATTGCCGGATTAATGTAAATTTGCTTCCAACCGTATTAAAGGTTTTAGCTGCAACTCTGAACTAGAATAAAGTGATGAAAGTCTAGTAAATGGGTAGTAGATCTTCTTTCTCAAAAACTGTGTTGTTTGTCAATCAACTCAGCCTACAACAAAGTAGTGATTCTTTTTGTAATCAGGAATTCAAATAACTTAGGAATTTTATTTAATTTTGACCCAGAAATGTAGTCAACAGCTCAACAATCTGATTTGAAAAGAGGAGATACAAAGCCCCGTTTCCAATAAACATACAATCAATACAATGTTTCAATAAACATGATGGAATCCTATCAGGACCCTGTGATGTATCATCATTCAATTTACTCAGTCGCTTGAAAAAGTCATCTTGATTAATCAATAAACGACCCATGTTCATATTATTCTCAGATGTAAGCAGATCCAAATTGAGAACTAGCTCAAGAGTTAAAGTGCTCCAAATAAATCAACAATATCTGGACTTGTATCATCCTTAACTTCATTTAAGTTTATCAAACTTGGTAAACCTTACATTTTTCTAGAAACATTTCCAAATTTTAGTGCGACTCAATTTTGGTATTTATTGCATTTTCTGTCTTCCGAAGAAATTTATCGTAATTTTCTCTCTCTCTTTCTTTACAAATCTTGCACAATTTTGAAAAATAAATATAATCATCAATGTAGCTTTTAATTATTGTGTTTAGGTTTTGTTTTGTTATTTAGACATTTTTGTCTTCCAATAATTTTATCAGTTCAAATTAGTAACACAGAGGATAAGTTGAAGTTTTCAGTGACATTTTTTATATGAATTTGTCGATTAAACAAGGGTTTGAAAAGCGAATTGTTATAAAAAAAACAACAGTGAATTTACAGAAAAATATGAAAACAATCAAATAATCATAATTCAGTAACTATAATCTGAATGCTTAAAATTATAAATCTAGGTATCCACATTTGAATACACACATTTATAATTATGTGCAATTATCAAATCGTTGGCCAGATGATAAATATTGCCAGGTACTAGAGGACAAATAGACTGCAGTCTAAGTTACTTATAAAACTCAAATCAAGTGTTTTATCATTAAAGTTATGGCTAGAACAAGTGTAAGTAATGCATCAAATGCTATACAGACATTTTAATTTTTGATGGGTGAAGAAATTTGCAAGCAATACTGTAGTCAATTATAGCCCAAGTATTAGTTGGTAAATTAAAATCTCCTGTCAACACAAAGTAGCAGTCGGATATAATTCGAAACTCTATTCAAGATATAACATCTACTAGCGACACCCATTGAAAGATCTGTTGTGTGGAAAATAGCTAGCACCAACAGTAAGCGATAAGTAACACAATTTTACGGGTACAAAAATTTGTTTGATTCCAGAATTTTTAAAGTCAGTCAAAACACTGGAATGCTTCTAATTGCAGAAGTACACCTCCCCTCAAATGTCTCCTTTTTGATGGGTTTGTATGTAACCTTACGATGTGGCTTAGCAGGTTCAATTCCACATTCCCAATACCTTTGTGTAACCAGGTTTCAATTATATTGCACGAGTTTGGCCACAGAGTTCACTTTGACAGACACCACTTTATAAACAAACAAAATTTTGAATAAAAGCACAGAATCGCATTATATAAAGTTTTAATTTTTCATAAACCATTGCTGCGCAGCATTTTGATAGTTCATCCTTTAGTAGTGCTCATTGTTTCACATACTTTGACCTTCAGCTACATTATATACACACACATATGCATGTACATGCACACACTCGCGCACACACACACAAAATAATATTTCTGAATTGACTACATTTTCGAACTGGTATTTTATTCTAAAGAAGAATTGGACCAAGGAAAAAAAATTCAAAATCTTTTATATTGTACCAATAAAAATATCTGAAAGAAAAAAGAAACTAAAAAGGATTATTCCATATTTAGCAGTAAAAATTCTTAAAAACAAAAGCATTTCATTCCCCAACATATAGAAGTTTATTTTCATCCTAAAGTAAACCATAGTGTTAATTGAAATGATTTGTAAATATATTATATTCTACCTCATTTGCTGTAAAGTTAATTCGTTTTGAAAAAATATCATCATATGTTTGTCTCATAAATAGATGAGCCTTGTATGAAAAGTCGTGGTAGTAAATATTATTTCATATGAATTTGGTGCGAAGTACAATACAGAAAATTTTAATGTAATTTGCAGTACGAAAGAAATACAATACTATGCATATTTATTTTATTAGTGGCAGTGCAAGGAGACTAAAATAAAAAGTAGTAATCAATCAGATCGAAGTTTCTCAAATTTAAAAATGAGCTTGAGGTTGCAAGCTGGAGCGATTCATTCCGACAATTAGCATTTTTTGGGATGTCCAACATATAATGGAATGTATAAAGGGATTAAAGTTTATATCGATGTAGATGCATGTTTATGAACTTTTGTAATGTAGCATGTATGGTTTACCAGGAAAGCTTTCAGTTTATTTTTAAAATGTGTGCATTCAGTTTAGGCTTTGGAATTCATTAGGGATTTGGTTATAGTGGATAATGCCTTCTACATTGACACTCTCATGAAATAGTGCAGTTTCACAATGAGAGACTTGTAGATTTCTTTTTTGTTTAGTATATAATTATGATCTTGTGAATTCAGATGAGTCTTCTTTGTAAAGATTACTATTTGAAATATGGACATACATTGGTGTAGCAAGATTTGTAATTTTTTTAACAGTGGTTTGCAGGACTCGTTCTTGTAAATGTTTGTCTTTGTTCTAAATATTTGTTTTTGGATGATGAAAGTATGAATGAACATTTTCAAAGTACACTGTTCATAATGTATCAATGTTAAAATTTGCCTTATGGATATAAACGGCACAATGTGTCTGAGTGAGCTAGTTATGTAGGTCTGTAATGTGAGGCTTCCATTTTGATTTTATTCATTCATTTATTTATTTATATTAATTTTATCATTATGAAATTTATATTAATTTGTTTTATTTTGCCAGGAAAGTAGTAAAACTATGTGACGTATGGGGGTAGAAGTACAATCAGTGCTAGTTTTCTTGAGCTCCAGAATGTTTTCCCTGCCTTTTAACCATTAATAGTTTGAATGATGAATAAAAGTTCCAAGAAAGCAAGGTCAGCAGCATTTTAGATCCTTTTTTATAGTCGATCCAAAAAGGTAGTTTTGGGGCTATTTTTATAAGGATTCTTTTGAAGACAATTGGGCTGGTGGCTTTTCTTTAGAGAGTGGATTCCTGAAGTTAGGGAGACAGTTTATTACTAAGTGGAAGGTCAAGTTTTTAAAGTGAAAGAAACTTTGTTGACCTTATGCTATGACAATGTTGTCGACTGTCATTGATGTAAGTAGATTCTGCTGGGCTAAGCATATTATTGGCTATGATTGCATCAAAAGGTCTATTTTACTTACATCTTGCCTTATAGAAGATAATAGAGACAGTGTTGATACTTCATACAGTTTAATGAAGAGAGATTGTACGTGATAGTTGAACTTATAGAAATACATGTAAATGGGAATATTTTTCCCATTTCAGAATTGCCAATGACCTTTGCTACACCATAGCTACTTTGCAGAAGTAATTATTATAATGGATATTTCACTATCCAAAGAATTGGAGGAATACTGAGATATCCAGGTTCAGTTTCTGGTTGTGGAGTCAATTCTTTTAACAAACATCAATAATAATAATAATAATAATAATAATAATAATAATAATAATAATAATAATAATAATAATAATAATAGTAATAATAATAGTAATAATAATGGTAATAATAATGGTAATAATAATAATAATAATAATAATAATAATAATAATAATAATAATAATAATAATAATAATAATAATAATAATAATAAAACAATATGATTATTACCAACATTATTTTTTGTATTATATATTTTATGAAGAGGTTAACAGAACTGAAGATATGCCACCAGTAATGGGGGGGGGAGAGTAATAGGATTAGGAATGAAAACGTCAGTCTCTTTCAGCACAGAGAAAAGGAAAGGTCATTCAAATAATTTTTTTAGATATCTGAACATACTAATGTGTTTGTATACCTCATAGTATTTAACAAACCTGAAAATCATTGATCACAAATTAAATTAAATCGGGGAAAATATACAGTTCCTATTAGTAAGTAAACTTTTATAGGTTTCTTAAATATTGTTTAATTTCATTTTTAAATCTGAATTTTTTTGGATAATTATTTCTAGTTTGTTTTTCCTTTTTACTGTGCTTAAGAGTTCTGACAATCGGTCTTTAATAAAGAATAAAAGCATTCATTGATTTATTTACAAGAGTTTAAATTGATTATTTCAATGGTTACTCAGAAGATGGCTAAATATTTTATCAAATGTATGTAAATGTAGGAAATTCAACAAGTGAATTTTTGATGCCCTCCTAAGTATTTATTATCTAACTTAGTTTATGTAAAACTGAGGAATACAGTGAATTATTTTGTTTCTCAGCAAACGAAACCAAGCTGTTAATGAAAGTGCCACCTCCACAAATTCTCCCAACAACTGTGAGTATGAGCGGCGCCTGAAACAGATCCGGCAACGCATGAGGGATGTGGACTGGGCCTGGCTGAATGCCTGCCTGGGTGTAGTGGAGGGAGATGTGAATCCTGTGGAGGCGTACTTGTCCTCTGGAGGTGATCCTGCTCGGCAGCTCACGCCCAGTGAGGTGACCCTCCTTAACCGCCCTTCTGCCTTCGACACAGGACACACCCTCGTTCACCTGGCCATTAGGTGAATTTCAACAACTATGTTTCTTTTTTACTGAATTACGAAATGTGTGTTCCCAACAGGAGACACTACAGTACATTGCAACCTTTCTGTTTCCTTTACAGTTGTATGATAATTTCATATTTATTTGGAAATTACATTTCAAAATTCAGTTACGCATAGATTTTTATTAAAATGATTTCCAAAAATCTGGAAAACTTTGTTATTACTGTGATATTCTAACTAATGTCAACACATAAGTAAAGTCTTATTATGTGTTGTCATAAATGTGTAAAGTCAAATACATCTTGTTATGCAAAATTCTCTTGTAACAGAAAACTACCTTACATTGTTATAGTCAACGGTTCAGTTGTTCTGTACTCATCACTTTTATTTTACAAACAGAAGTTTTAGCTGTTGTGGATTTCTTCTTTCCAGAAGAAGAAAAAATTATAATTTTTTTAATGCAAGAGAATTTCATGGGGCTCAATCAATTGGTTTTAAAATCTTTGCATGTATTAAACATACTAAATCCTTTTTTATGCATACGAGTTTTTGACTAGATTCATCCAACCAATTAATGTTTTTCATACTAGATTGTAGAATTAAAATTAATGTTGCATTTGATCATCTAACACTATACTATGAACAGTACTATATACTGGGAGAGGTGGCTCGGTGCATCAACTGATGTCACTGTAGTGCCTCTGACCAGGAGATCCTAGGGTCAAGTCCCGATGGTGGCAGGATTTTCGACCCTAGCTAGTCAGCTAGGTTGAATTCAGTCGCTGTCTGGAGGACAATTCTAGTGGCCGGCTGCTCCGATTGGTAATTTTCCGTAGTTTCTCCGATCAACACCAGGCAAATGCCAGAGCAGTACCTTAACAAATGGGCCATGGACCACATATTATCTTTCCTTCTCATTCTTTGTCCTATCCTCACCCCCTTACACACACACACTAAAATGCACTACACTACCGCACATGCTGGGAGATCGATCGGGGGCTTAGAACTTATCACAGCTGTGGCAGTACCTCGCTGGTGGTTGATATCTGATTGGGGAAAACACGATAGTCAACGGTAGGTCAGCGCAGGATCTCGTCATCCAGCGGGGAAGGTCACCGCCAACTCCCAATGAAAAAAAAATGCATTACACTTTTGGGACTAATGACCTCGGTAGTTGACGTGCCTGGAATCACTAACAATCAATCAATCAATTAATCAACAGTACTATAGTTAGAATGTATATGATACAATTAAATTAGATATGTGGTTTATTGTTCTAATAACTGTGACATTTCCATGGAAATTGGCTCTTACAGAGCTTAAATAGTAATGAATATATCCAATTTGGGTATTATGATTGGTAATTTTGAAAAACATACAATGGAAAATGAGCTAAAAAGGAATCACAAATACAATATGTTATATGTAAATATATGTGAAACACTTAAGATATTAAATTCTTCATTTCTGACAGAAAAAAAAATATTGTTGCAGGTTCCATCGAGAAGACATGCTAGCTATGCTGCTATCTCAAATAGAAGGGTCAGGATCTGGTGTGAAACGGGTTCCATCATATGTTGCCCCTGATTTGGCAGCTGACATTAGGCGGCATGTTGCATCAGCTGTGAGACAACGTAAAGGGTCCTTTCCCTGTTATTTTATAGCCGAGATTACCAGCTTTGCTCTTCCTGCAGGTAAGTTAGTGATTTCATTTTTTCTGTATTGGCTTTGCAGACATCATATTAAATTGATGCTCTGTCTTGTGCCTATTCATATCAAAAGATACTCCAAATTGCCAATTATCAGTCATCCATTATTCTTATGCAAGCCATTCTCCATTTTAAGAGAATTTGAGATCAAAATAGTAGCAATGAGTGATCATAATGAGTGTGAGTTAACAGAAAACTTATGTTTCATGAAATGAAATTCATGTGAGAAAATTGCTAAAATGCTGAACAGCATTGTCATGTCGGGTGAAAGACTGAAAGGTGTCTGATCCTTGAGTCTTTAACCACTGGACATTCTAGGAGTCCTTAACTTTTAATCAATCTTTTCAAACCTTCTCCAGAAGATATTGTATAAATTATGAAAGAGGAGTTGCATTTCACTTTTCTTTCACAAAATACCTTATGGCATTAATTCTTTATAATTTAGTGATTAATTGAGTGTCCACAAAGCAATTATACTTGGCGACTATTTCAAATTGAACATCATGTAGTACCAAACAAATTCTTTATTTGATTTCGTAGCATCATGACTTATCTCAGGATTTCCACCTCTACTTACAGAAATACAAATCATTGTTAAGAAAAAGCATTAAGCAGGCTAAACTCATGAAATAAGATTAGGATATTTTGAACTCGAATCACAAAAACAAAATAAATGTAAAATATAGTATGAAATATACCACTAGAAACCTTGTTGAGAATGTTGTTTTAAAAGGTAATGCGAGAGAAGCCTCTGGCAACAGAGGCTAGTGTCTTCAACCAATATTTTTCAAGAATTGCAACTGATCTTACTATGGGTCTTAATCCCCAAAACGCAATATCAGTCATTTCCCCAAAAATTTTTGATACAATCTTTGTTTTGAAATTTTCTCCTATAAAATACTGATAAGGAATGAGAATTGAATGGAATCTTATGAAATTCTCTAAATAATGGTAAACTAAAAAACATGTTTAGATCAATTTCTAGATTGTTTCCTTAAGTCTTGTTCATTAGAATATTTTCAGATGTTTTCAAAGCAATTGATTAAGCCACTCTTTAAAAACTACATCAAAAATTAAATTCAAAATTATTGCCCAATTTTTCTTCTGCCGTTTTTTCAAAAATATTAGAGACCTTTTTTTTAACATGATTGGAACATTTCTCAGTCAAAGTTTTGTGAGATTGCCCACATGGATTTAGAAATCAATATAAATGGAAACCGCCATATTCACTTCTCTTATATTCTTTTCTATTCTATTCTCGTAAAATTAAACAATTAAAATCTATTCACAAGTTTAAGTGCCTTGTAAAATCTTTTCAGCTACCACCACAGAGCATTGTACATTATTACAATACACCGATTATTAATAAAGAAATTAATATCGATTTTAACAATGATGTGTAATGTATTAGTTACTATTTGAACTGTATAATTCTAAAGGACCAAATAAGCAACAAATATTGTATCCCAACGTCTGGGTCAATGATCCCAGTCTCAATCAGGTTTTTGTCCAGTTTCCCTGGACCTTCGAGCGAATGCTGAGATGACCTCTTGTTTTGCTTCTGGACATAAATGTAACTTCACCATCTGTTAACATTTTCTAGAGTTCAGTTAGTACTATAATTATTCAAATTGACTTTCTCCATGTTCTCGCTGCAATAAATCGGTTGCCTTACTAAGGGCATGCTGAGGAATAATAACCAAAGTCCAAAGTTGATTTGCCTTTGCAAATCATTTTTAATAGTGGGCTAGAATACTTTCTTCTCAATTCTAGCCAAAAACACTCATTTTCACCTGCATTCAAAATTAAACTTGTATATGGATTGGGATAAGGTTCCCAGAATTCAAAAAGCTGTATAGAGACCCACACTATAGTAACTTTTTAACTGTTTTGACAATAAATAAATAAATAAATGAATAAGTCCTAAACAAAGAAACAGTAATTACTTACCTAAACAGAGATAGAAAAAAAAATTAAGTTGGAGTGCCTCTCTTATGATAAGCAACTGTTAATAGTAATTATAATATATTGCTTTTGTTGATATTAAATTGTGTTCCACTGAACACAATTTTTTTTTAAAAACCTTACTTTTATATAACCTTGTGTTTCTACCAGGTACAAGTTTTGAAAATCTGTATCAAGATTGAAAGATCTATTGAATGAGGAATTATAAATTTAGTATTGTCTGTTTATATCCAAAACTGTGAAAGATTTGTCTCCACATCAGCAATTTTTTTTTCACAGATGTGGAAGATTTGCCACCTATGGTTCAGGAGCAACTCTTTGAAGAACTCTTGGACCGCGATGCGCAACAGCAGTTGGAATCTGAGCCAGCTGCCTTAAATTGGTCCCTAGAAGTTACTGTTCGGTTAGGCTCACGGCTGTATGCGTTGTGGAATAGATCTGCTGGAGACTGTCTTCTTGACTCTGCTATGCAAGCGACATGGGGTGTATTTGATCGCGATAACACTCTTCGAAGAGCTCTTGCTGACAGTTTGCACCAAGGCGGTCATGTGTAAGTTGACTTTATGCAAATATAAATTAAGTTGAGCTCTGCAGCCTCTAAATATAGTTCTAACAAAGGGGTATTCTTAAATCTTCAGGTTTTGAGGCATTAATTAAATTGGTGGTGGATGTTGCCATATGTTATGTTACATTCTAATCATAATACACAATTCAGATGCATTCTGCTATGTTTTACTTTCTTGCATATTACTTACGTAGTATGCTGCAGAAAAAAGGGCAATTTTCTCAAAGAAAAAACCAACATTGTAGGTCCCTGATACTGAAAGAGGCTATAATTCTTGTTCCTATATGATGTACATTACTTCTAACATTGTTTAGTCGGAATCTTCACTTTGTAGGTCTGTCACTCTAAAATATTGGTTTAGGACAAAATGTCTGTGTCCATCTGTGAATAATGTTAACAATTAAACTGTTGGTAGGGTTTTCTGCGATTGGTTTGGCCGAACTCGTGTCCCTGCAAATTTGAAAGGGATATTTCGATTTTGGGGGGTACTTTACATGGAGCCTCGATGACATTTTCAAAATTTTCTCAAAAATAGCACCAAAGCTTTTCTGGGTTTGTGAAGTAAGCTTATAAAAATGCCGAAGGTCCCAGTTTTGTTGAACTCTGCATGTTTGAAAATTGCAAAAGAAACATGTAATGTAAGAGAGTAATGTAGCACCACTAGTTTAATTGCTGCAAAATTGTTGATGAATCTTTACAGGTAGTATATAAAATTATAAATAAAAGAAATTTAGTAAGACAAAAAAGATTAACAAAATAGTCCTTGATGACATTTATGAAATGCAATGTAAGGATTGGCCCTTAGTATGCATAGGGCAGATACAAAAGAAAATTAAGACAAGTTTATGAACATAAGAACAACATATTCAATACCTCTTGCCAACATAATTCCCTTACTCAGCACAGTATCAACAAATCATGAAATATTGACTTCGATTATGTTAAGTTTATTGACACAGAGCTTAGGAGAGTTCCTAAAATGGTCTCAGAAACCATTCACATAAAATTGAGAAACACACGAAATTCTAACATTAAATGCAATTTACACAAATATGAGGTTGGGGCAGAAAACATTGCAACTTTCTTTTTTTTTTTTTCTCTCTCTCTCTCTTTCTTTCTTTCTCTCCCCCCCCTCTAAAAGAAATATTATCAGATCACATAATTTTTTTTTTTTTTGGCTTGGAAGAAATGCATTGTTAGTGTGTGTTCACAATCCACATAATTCAGCATTATAAGTTAGTGTGTGTTTCTCTATACCACTTTCACTCTTTGACTCCAGTAGCATCCATCATCTGCCTCCTTACTGCACATGCCACATTGCAAGTTGTCCTGTGCGTTGCTGATCGCCGGTTGCTACACGTCCTCACTGAAACTCTCCTGGCTATCTCACAACTGCTCAGTATGGAAGGATGTTATTCCCAACAGCTTCCACCAATTTCTGGTGACATTCTAGGGCATTTTTTCCCCGGAGTGGCTATTGTGATGTAGGAGTGTTGCTTGAAAGGGTTACATTCATCTCTCACGGCAGTAGTCAGACAACTGATTCCATTGCTCTCTGTGCTAATAGAGAAAAAGAAACATCTCTAGTTCTGCATTTCTTTCACGCTACCAATAAAATTATGTGATCCGATAATATTTCTTTTAAAAAAAATAGTTGCCATGACTTGTGCACCAACTCTCATATTTATTTCTTTATTTACAAAATACGTGAACAGGCAAGACAATTCTGATAATGTTCACAGGAAAACAAAGATACACATGAGAAAGAAATACAAAATTACAGTATGGTACGTAGGTCATCCAATAATTAAAGAGAGAAATTGGTCTGGAGAAAAAACAGTGGGTAGGACAAGTTTGGTAATTTTAGGACTTTAAGTTGGCATCACTGGGATGAGCCCTGACCATCTGGATGATCAGCATTGTTGTGTTCATAACCTCAAAATTACGTTCAGCAACGGTGAGTCCACTTGAAAATTCCACATTGGTTGAACAATGTTCTGAGATTTGTTTGTTGTTGCTGCAGGTGAAAAACCAGCTAGTATATACTCTAGAATGACTTAAGTGTGTATTGAAAGTTGTTAGAATCACAAGAATTTTTACAAGTTGGTAGAACTGGTCAAAAGTTGTTGAGACTCAGCGACTGACAAACACCATAATGGATGCATCAGGAGGAAAAGTCATGTTCATTGTGTTTGGGGCGTTGTAGGTGTATTTTTTTTTGTGATTATGTCGAAGATCAGCATATAATAAACAGCCAATACTGCTCAGATATGCTTTTGAATAAGGTGAAGCCAGCCATGAGAGAGAAACATCGTAGATTTCAGAGGAGAGGTTTTCTTCTCCAGCAAAACAATGCACATTCTCACCCTGCTCAATAAAGCCATGAAACCATCTACAAAACGTGTTGGGAGGTACTGCCTCACCCCCCTTACAGTCCTGATTTAGCAGCATCTGATTTCCATTTGTTTAGTCCACTGAAGGATCCATTACGTGGGAAGAAGTTCCAGGATAACAAGGATGTCAAAAAATGTGTGGGGAATTGGTTCAAACATGAAGATAAAGAGTTCTTTGCAGCCATTATAAAAAAAACCTGGTGACCCTTGGGGTCAAGTACGTAAATGTTGGTGGGGATTATATTGAAAAGTAGGAAAAGTTGTGTTTTGTAAAAATAAACTTTTATTTCTTTAAACCAATTTGTCTCTAATTAATTGAATGCCCCTCATAAGTAGAAAAAATTGGGAAGAAAATGGAAAAAGAAAGAAAGAAGAAAAGTTGGTAGATAATAATAAACAGAGAACAGTGTACAATTTGTCCAGACATCGTTTAAATATATGAATGCTGGGAGTATTGGCAACAGCAGCAGGTAGGCGATTCCAGAGATAAACAACTCTGTCGACAGAAAAAAACTTGCATGATTTACGCAAAAAAAGTATCTGTTCAATTTGTTATTGTGACCACAAATATGATATCATTTTTCAAAAGATTAAACATGAATATATAATAATTATCTAATGCTCAGCTTCAGTGTTGCTATGCACCTTCCCTTCTCATGACCATGTTATCCCCTCTCTCTTCACCATTCTCTTTCCATTACTTCATGTCCCCTCACAAATGCATTCACTGATGGGTGAATTCTTATCTCTGAAACGTATCTTTTATAGTGTGTTAGTGAATATTTATTATTAAAAATAGTCAACTATTGTCACTGACTAATAATTTATGCAATTGATCAGTAAGGATTCATTTCAATGAGGCATGACAGCCATTTATGTATTAAATTTTACAGAAAATGATCAAGTTGCAAATTTCATTTAACAGATCATACTGGCTAGGGTTTTGGTGAGTCAAATGACTGAAGAAAGATCAAAACAATTTTGCTCTTAATTCCAATATCTAGTGGAGCGTCTTTCTTATCTGAGCTGATCTTCATAACAACCATAAATTTTTATGTACTATGGTAATGTCTAATGTAGAAATTTTTCACAAACATTTCTTTAAATCTATTTTACATTGTTTGTATACATGCTTACATTCTGATCCATGTGATTAGTTCCACTCAACCTTCTTTTCTTTAATTTTTCTATTCTCTTTTCTTTACCTTTCCTTACAACATTAGCAATTAGTTGTTACTAGGTGTTATTTTTGTCAAATGATGTAGTAATTCCTGCTATGTTTTCATTTTGTGCTCAGATTTTATCCTCGATGGAAGGAGTATGAAGCTTCACAGGCATCAATGCTGCAATTCTCTCTAGATGAGGGCCAGTGGGAGGAGGACTGGGCAGGCTTACTCTCTCTTGCCTCGCAGCCAGGCTCGAGTCTTGAGCAGCTCCATGTCTTCGCCTTGGCCCACATCTTGCGGAGACCAATCATTGTGTATGGGGTGAAATACGTCAAGAGCTTCCGAGGAGAGGCACTGGGTTATGCCCGATTCGAAGGTAAATGTTTGCTTAATTCAGAAGAAATAAATACTGAAAATAATTCTTTTTATGGGAAAGATGTTCTGTTCTATAAAAATACATGATTGTAATGCAAATGCCCTTCGTGAAAAACGTTCTGATGTTTTCTTTTATTGTTATAATTTTCATTATTATTATTATCATTATTATTATTGTTGTTATTATTATTGTTGTTGTTATTATTATTATTATTATTATTATTATTATTATTATTATTATAGTCATCATCATCATCATCATCACCGTTATCATCAAAATATTTCAATGTTCTTTTCATGAAGCTTCCATTTTTATGCATTGTCTTCCTTTATGCAGAAAAGAATTTTGTATCTAATAAGGATTTTGTTACATTACTTTATAGTATGTACTCAAATATATCAAGAAAATTAGAATATGGGCAAATGTTTGTGTGAAACTAAGAGAGTTTACTCGTATTTTGATGATTTACTGAATGTCTGTAGGTGTGTACCTGCCGTTGTTGTGGGAACCTAGTTTTTGCGTTCGCTCCCCTCTTGCCTTGGGCTATACCCGAGGGCATTTCTCTGCTTTGGTGCCAATGGAACCATACAGCCGTCTTGAAAATGGAGCCATGGCCAACAACCTTGGTGCTGGAGAACTGCAAGTCACGTTCCTGCCTCTCATGGACCGTGAACATAAACTTCTACCAGTTCACTTTCTTACTCAGCCAGAAGTGAGTATTCAGAATACTTGGAAGAAAAATAGTTTCCAAATTACTGCTGAGGAATGATATTTCTTTGAATGATGACACAATTTTTGCTCCATGTTATCCTACACATGTCAAAATAAACTAAGGTCTTTCTTATTATCTTTATTTATTTGTAAAAAAATATGTGCAAAGTTAATTTTACTTTTTTGTGGTTTCTTGTAAGATTACTCTTTCTCTTTATATCTACAGTATGGAGAAGGACAGTTTTTTTGCAATTACAGTAAAACCCCTCTTTTACATTCCCGCAATTTACGTTTTCCCGGCATTTACATTTCTTGTCGGTCCCGTCAGTTTTCGTATATTCATAATGTTATGAATACCTCGCTTTTACGATAATATAATTTCAATTTTCCCGCAATTTACAACAGTCTGCTTGCCACAACACCGTCTGGAAAGCACTTCACGTTGGGCACAATCACTGGACTTTCCCATCACCTTGCCGCGTTAAAAATGGTCCTAACATGACACCAGATGCCTGCGCATGCGAGTGACTCCACGGGCGTGTTGATTGACACTATCTTACGCGAAACGACACACGAGCGCTCTTGGCGACGTGAGTTGTTGCTAACGCGCGTCACTTAGCGGGTGTCGCGCTTTGAAAGCTAGAAAATGCGCTTCATCTCAACTTATGTGGTCGCGTCTTGCTTGAGCTGTGGGAACAACGCACGTCGCCAAGAGTGCTCGTTTGCCGTTTCGCATAAGATATTGTCAATCTACGACGCGTGTTATGTGACGTGTGCTCAGGCATCGACGCAGCTGACGCCATCAGCATTAGGTGACGTGCGTCAACGCAACGCTCATGTGACACAGGCCTAAGAGCGGAAGCCTCGCGATCATGTTTATTTTACATCATCCTCCTTCACAAATTTCATTTCATTTCATTTATTTATTTAACGGACAATTTATCCTTGATTGTACAAAATCTATCAACAGATAGAGCATGTTTTGACAAAATACAAAATACAAGTAAATTATAGTTAAAATAAAATTACGTTATTCATAAGTTAACAACTCGGCTTTAGCAATGGATAAAAAATTTGCATCACAAATATCGCTCTAGTCTCTGACTAGATAATTCATCAATTTACAACAGCGGTTTATCACATTGTTTGCAGTATACGATTGTTTATATAATTTAATATCAAAGATTTCTGTCGTTCTCGAATTAAATGTCGATGTTTTATATGTTATATAATTAAAAAGTAGAGGGCAATCTAGCACACCCATAATCAATTTTCTCAAAAATATTCCATCCTGTAAATTTCTGTGATACCAGTGATGGTATATTCAATTGCAGTGCAATATAGTCATATTTGTGTTCAATGAACGGATCATCACAACCCAAATATCTGGCAGCTATTCTAAAAAACTTATGTTGAACAGTTTCTATCTTTTTGATGCTGTTAAAGAAGAAAGACGACCATATCACTGATGAGAACATCAAAATAGGTCTAATCAGCATCAAATAAAGTGATCTCAAAACCTCGATCGAGTGGAGATCGTGACAGGTACGTTTGACGAATCCCAAGGTCTGAATAGCTTTTGTAACAGATTGTTGAATATGGTCAGAGAACGTCATCTCAGAGTCAAATATGACACCCAGATCTCTGATAGATGATACCCTTTCCAAAAATTTAGAATCTAAGGTATATCGAAATACATTACATGCTCTAGTTCTAGTGAAGGTGATTGATTTACATTTATTGATGTTTAAATAGAGATCATTATCGACACACCAAGTGTAATGAATCCAACGCTTGTTGTAGAAGTTTACAGTCATCTAGTGTTCTAATTTTCAAAAAAATCTTTAGATCGTCAGCAAAAAGCAGATATTCCACCTCAGTTAACCTCTCCGCAATATCATCAATGAAGATATTAAACAAAATTGGGCCTAAGTGTGACCCTTGCGGTACACCTGATGAAACAAAAATTGGACTAGATCTGAGACCATTTATCATAACATATTGTATTCTATCTGACAGATAGCTGCGGAACCAACTCAAAAGAGGATCCTGGATTCCAAAACGTTCGAGTTTGTTCATAAGGATGTTATGGTTCACTGAATCGAATGCTTTGCTGAAGTCTGTATAAATACAGTCAGTCTGGGTTCTATTTTCTAAAGCATCTAAGATGTAACAGGAGTAATATGCTAGGTTAGCTTCCAAACTTCTCCTTGGTATAAAACCAAATTGTCTTTCTGAAAGATAAGGAATAATTCTGTCACTTATTTTATCAAGAATCAGGGATTCAAAGAGTTTCGGAATGACACTCATAATTGAAATTGGCCTATAGTTTGATATGTTATTTTTGTCTCCAGATTTAAAAATAGGTGTGACATAAGATGATTTCCATTTATTCGGAAACGAACCCTCTCTCAAAGATTTATCAAATATCAATTTGAAAATCTGGGACATTACATATTTACAGTTGATTATGAAGGTAGATGGAATGCCATCTGGTCCACAGACCCCTTCATATCCAGTTGGTCTATTTTATACAATATATCGGATAAACTTATCTCTATATCACAAAACGTGTCTGTATCAATCAATTCTGACATATTATCAACATTAACCCCACAAGATTTATTTTTGTAAAATGATGAAAAATAAGTGGCAAAGCCTTCTACTATAGAGTTAACATCATCGTACGCTGTTGAATCGAAGTACATTTCCCTAGGTAGACCTTTGTTCTCCTTTGAATTTATATACCTCCAAAAGTTTCTCCAATCAGCTGAGATATAATTACACAGGTTTTTATTAAAGTTATCGAAGTCACGCTTTGCCAATCTTTTACATTTCACCCTCAGACTACAAAATCTAGTATAAATTATCGGAGAATTAGACGATTTGTAATCTGCATGCGTCCACTTTTTCTCAAATATAACATTCTTTAATTCTTTGCTAAACCACGTGTGACAAACAAACAATTTCACACTTTCTCATTCTAAAATAAACGTAATTTTACCCCATCCTGTAATAGCTCAAACATCAAAGTATGGAATTCTCTGTATGTTTTGAACTGTAAATTCCTTTCATGAATACTCTTTCTATTATTTCATAAATAAATAAATTTAAAATATTCTAGTTGAAAATCATTATGAATTGCCAAAAATAAACATTCTATTGAGTTTGGGAAAATGTAAACTCCGCATTTCTTCTTACAGTAGAAATATGATTTCCCTCCCTTCATTCGTCAATGATTGCATCATCAAAGGCCACGAGCAGTGGATTGCAGGGACTTGTGGAAGAGTCGTTGTGACATAAAATTCCTCAGACGTCGGTATTAAAATGTCTTTGATTTCCGATGTTATTGTAGGTCAGATTTCTATTTGACCTTGCAATATTGTTTATTATTTACCTAATAATACATATTAAAGAATATTATAATCTTTATTGATTGTATCTAAATACATTATACCCATAGTTTCAAAGAAAAAAAAGGATTTCCCCTTATTTACATTTCCCGCAATTTACACCATTTTCCCTAGGGTCCCATGAAAAGTGTAAAAGAGGGGTTTTACTGTATTCTTACTTATACATTTAAGAAGGTCTGTCTGACAGTAGTGCTCCATTTTTTTTTTCTCTCTTTGAAAGTATTTCTTCAAACGCCCTGAAATTTACACACAATATTAATGCATTGTTCTTTTTTCTCAACTTAATCTTCGTCAACTTTACAACCTTGGGCCAGGGTGAAACGAGGGTTATCATATCTTGCTCTTGTCTTGCTGACATAGCTATCCCTTCACTTAATGGATCGCACTGATATCATCTTATCATTTTCTTCCTTGAATAGCATCTTTTATTGGCTCAAAGAGATGGAAGTCAGAGGGAGCTAAACATTGACTGGAGAATGGATAAGGATGTACTATCCAACCCATTTTCGTGAGTGTTTCTGTTGTTACAACACTTGCATGTGGGTGTGCGTTCTCATAAGAGCAAACTTGATGCACAGTTATTCTGGGATCCAAATCACTGTAAACCTTTAGAGTTTTTATAATATTGATGTAAGAATTTGAATTGATGATGGAGCCTTTGCACATGACATCAATGAAAAATACACCGTTTCCCAATAGACGCTGATCATGACTTTTCCAGCTGAGGGAACATTTGATTTTTTTTCTTCTACAGTGAGTGCGGATAATGCTGTACAGCGAGTGCGATAGAGACTCATTCGCTTCAGGATCTAAATGGTGAACCCACTTTTGTGCGATTATCGTAAAGAGGAAAGGTTCTCCTTCATGATGAAATTACTCCAATAATTCTGAACAGTGTGTCTTCCTTTGGAGCTGTGATCTGCTGTTAGATTCCTCGGGACCCATCAGTCTCGCTCTTGATTACTCAAATTCTGTGCTAAGAGCAATAGAACTTCTCTTCCTTTCTTCACCAAAAGCTATAGGGCAGTTTCTATCTACATGAATGATTGATATGGTTCAGTGTGTCGGTACCCATCACTGTGGTACGATGCTGGGAGCATGGAAGATAAGAAATTGCATTCTTCACTTTTCTGAAGCTCATTTAGCCCAATGTCTAATGTTACTCTTTTCGACAGCAGAGGAAACATAGTCTGCACACAAGCATTTGAAGATATTCACAACTGTTTCCTTCTTTGTCATGAACTCAATCACTGCATGATGTTTTAACTTCACATTTTCTCCGGCCACCATTTTCAAGTTTATTGTGGATCTGTCCTCTAGTAGTGACTTGAAACTTTATGTACAAATGCGAGAAATATGAAACTTTAAAGAATAAACAATTGCAACTGTCTATCATTATTATTCAATAAAGGGAAATGTGTGGGGCGTTTCTTTTTGACCGACTCATTACCTCTCATAGTATAGAAAATAAAAGTAGCACCTCAAATTATTTTTTTGCATTTTAACCGATTCTTCTGGTATGCTATCATCTTGATTGGGATTGTGGAATCATTTCCTTTAGCAGTAATGCATTCAAAATTCAGTGTTCTATTACTTTTCACCTTCTGTTGATCTCATTGTATGATTATTTTTAGTGGAACAAATATTAACCCTTGGTATGACTTGTGAGTAAGATTAGGTTGTTAGGATGTTGGTCAGTCTGACACAGCCGCCAAAAATTATTGGTTGATAGGCCAGTTGGTCTTTCTCAATGACCAAATGAACTCTATTTCATCTGTAATGCATGTATTACACTCTAAACACTTTGCTTTTACAGTTAGGTCATGAAGAGAGCATTCTACGACAGTGGATGGATGTGTGTGTCACTGAAGGTGGAATCTTGGTTGCGCAGCAACAGTTGCACAAGCGCCCCCTACTGGTTGCGCAGATGCTTGAGGAATGGCTCAACCATTATCGACGTCTCGCGTAAGTCTCTTGGTTTTTTTATTCCTCCCTCCAATATGATTTAATATGAATGAAATGGCAAAGTATTAATTTAGATGTAATGTTATATCTAGTATTCATTTAAGATTTTTTCACCCCATAGTTAATACTTGGAATACATAAAGAAGCACCAAAAGAATTTCAAAAAGAGTACAAAACTCCTACCCTCTTGAATTACCTTTTCATTTCATTAATAATATATTATTCTTTATTAATCAGCTTTCCTCTCATTCTCTATGATCATGGTGAATCCACAAAAACCAAAAGTATTTATTTATTTCAGACAAGTTGCAAACGCACCCTTCACTCGTCCAGCGCCCGTTCAAGACTACTCTAGTGATGGTGGGGATTCAGATGATGAATAATGATGCTGGCCCTTGATCGTTGAGGTATATCTAGTAAGTCTCGTAAGGAGAAAAGTTTAGAAAAGAATTATTTACATTGTAAAAAGTTCAATGCTCTTAGTCTCTAAAATTGTACATTACGAATATAATAAAGAGTTTATTGAAATACTATAAACGAAAAAGCCTCAAGTATTGTAAAAATAGTATTCTTGTTGAAATTTAACATTTATTTGAAAAGGGTGCATGAAACTTTATTGTAATTTTTATATTGTGTGAAGATTTTGTTGGCAAGACAGTACTAGTTATAATAATTAACTTATTGAAATTTCAATCTTAGAGCTAGAGTGTGACTATGGCTCATTAGATGTAGAAGCATTGCTTTTTAATTTAGTTTTTTATTTATTTCCTCATTCCAAAGACACTACTCTAAGGATTGGATGTACGGTTGCCCGTGTTCGTTTAAATATTATTTTTGAACTGTTGTAAATTGAAATTTTTATTTATTTATTATAAAATTTGTATATTCTTTTTATGTTGTTTATTCCTATGTTTTGAAGGTTTCAGAAGAAAAATATATTTGTAATAACGTTCTACTGGGTCATACTGTTTTTCAGTTCAGTAATCACTGTGTAGTTATATCGCATGTACAGATTAAAATGCACTATTCTACCAAGAAAAATATTGATAAACTCTGCTATTAAAATTTTTTATGAAATCGCAATTTTCTCCTGAAAGGCCTTCAGATAAGTGGGCATCGAGTGTAATCTCCATGTTGCAAAGTAGCAGTTAATTGGAATGTTCCTGCGTGTGACTCAGGAAAACTATTCACTAGATACCTGCTTTGTGAGCATCTTCCAGGCTTTCTGTACTTCTGTGTTACTTGTCCGTTTCTAGGCTCTGTTACCTAGAAAAAGTTGTGTTTGTTTAATATTTTTTTGTTTTTCCTCCCTGTTACTATTGTCACAAATTCATGACTTTTTTTTAAAAAATTCCGTGATTTAGATTATTAAAAAAATGTTATTTATGAAAATGGTTGAAAAATAAATATATATAGTTAATAAAATGTTGAAAGATTTTACTGAAGTTTGTTTTGGTGTCTTAATTCTGTTATTTCTTACCCTTCTTTTCTCCAGTTTTTATTTTATTTTTTTTTTTTTTTTTTTTTAATATTGTAGAAACCTTTAAGTTTTGTTTCTCTGCAAAAGATTAACATAACCATCGGAGACGAATAAATCATCTTTGCCAGAAATCCTTATTTTGACGTTTGTTATGAAATTCATCAAAAATTTATTTAATACAATACACAAATGAAAGTGAAACTGAACAAAACTCAAACATGCATTTATTAATACAATAATTTTCAACGTTTTGAACTTCTATAGGATATAGTGTCCTTGCCTGAACTTGCCAATCATAAAGCAGTGCTGTGCCATGCTGGCCAGCTATCACATGTCATTCAGAAGTAAATAAATCAATATAATCTTGCTTCTTTTAATATTTACCAATAATTAATTTGGTAACAGTATTTCTTAGAGAAATGGAGATTTGTAGAAAGTGTTTCACATAATGTACAAATTTTATTGCAGCTGTATCTCTTCTGAACATCTATTGCCAAAAACTGAACTTTCTTGAAACAACCAGGATTGCTAATAGACTTGGGAGATTCAAGTTTGCATACCCAGAAAGAAGCACTGAAAGTTAGTCATAGGAAACCATTACAGATATTTGTTTTGCTGAGATTTCATACAAGCTGTTAGCTGCTTACTTCTCAATTTCATCAATATACACATTCACACTTTTCAATGTTTATATTTGAATAATGGTCTTTTAACCCAAGAAAGGGTAGACAGCCTACAGAAATGATACATCAATGAAATGCAGTGAAATATTTACAGTGATCCACAATTATAACCCTAAATTTATTTCACTTATCTCTCATTAATAACATTATATGGTTGCTGTCAATTCTATAATGTACTATGATCCATGCCATTTTATGTTTGAATGTAAGCACCAGCAGTAGCACAGCATTGCAGTCGGGACCCTACATTCCTCACAGACCGTTCCAACATGTCGTTTGGTATCCACTCAGACTCTTCCTTAATGACTGCTTCCAAAGTATCCAAGTCGTGCAGTTTTCTGGCATGTCCTCTCTCTTTCAAATACCCCCAGGGGAAAAAATCCAATGAGGTCAAGTCTGGACTTCGTGGTGGCCATTTAACATTTCCGCGACTGAGTAACACAGCCTAGAAAAATATTGTCAAGCCATTCTCATGAAATCAACCAAAAATGGGAATGCGCTCCATCATGCATGAAGTGCAAATAGTTCGCTTCGTTCCTGGTTGACGCAATGGGACAAACAAATGTGTGTGGCATTTGCACATACCTTTCCACATACATTGTATCATGGAAAATGTAAGGAACAATGAGAGTGTCAACTTGAACAACACACCGCACATTCAGAAAAGGATGTGACTGCAATTTTTCAATTGTAGCTCTAGGACTGTTGTTACTAGGGGCCCAGAAATGGCAGTTTTGGTGATTTATGAACCTACCCACATTGACCGCAATGTTACACAGGATATCTAGTTCTTCTTTCATCCATTGCAATGTGGATTCAGCAAACTTCATCCAAACATCAGTCTTCCTGTTACAAAGCTTGGACAAAATGTGGTTTCCAAGGTGTCCAGTTGATGTCCATTATTCTTTGGACCGAAGCATACGATAAATCAGATTTCAGTGCCAGATTACCGAACAGGCTGAGTAGGTTGCTGCCTGGGGCGCACAATTTTTGTGGGCGAACGAATTTCAGCGGTTGCAAAAGTTCTTTAGAACTTTCGAATGTTTTATAGAAATATTTATTTTCATATTTGTATCAAAAGAAAATGTTTATGAGTCAAATATATTTCGTAACAACCCAGAACAGTGGAACGTTGACGATTGTTTTAGAGAAATGGTGGCCAAAGATTTTTTTTAGCAAAATGATGACATCGATATTTCTACTTCTAAAAGGCCTTAGGTATATCAAAATCGATACTTATCAGAATCATATTTCTTGAAAACAATGGAAAATGGTGTAGTTGTCAAAAGTTTATGGTTAGTACCATGGTGGAAATCCATATTTCCACCATGGTTAGTACGCCATAGTATACTCTCTGCCATCTACAGGACATGTCTTTCGTGCTCCTGCAAGTGACACGATGGAACTACTACTTTGCTCGCTACAACAGAGCTAAACGACTGGAAAAATAGCAACAGCATTTCTCAATGATAACAGTTCTGAACATGAAGCATGCATAAGAAAATTTGTATGTAGGTCTACAGTTTTAGAAAGAGTGGATTCAGGGCTTGTGAAACAGAATAAAAATAAAATGAAATATTGGAGAAATGTCCGGAAAAGACATGTAGAAATTGTGAAATTTTTAGCATAAAGAGGATTGTCTTTTTCGGTAACAACGAGATTATTGATTACAAAATGAAAACTTCGTAGGCTGCATTGAGTTGATGTCCAAATTTGATCCATTTATTACTGGCCGCCTCGTTCAGTATAGAAATACAGGACAACATTCCTGAAAAAAGGGTTTAGGAAACGGTAATTCAGACGGTATTCTTTATTAAGGAAATTGCCAATACAAGATATATTTCCAAATGAGATTATTTTAAGACTAATGAAGTCTGTGACTAATCCAAAAGGCGAACGATCTTTCTCTGTTTTCATGCGCATAGAAAATTATTTGAAATCGAGTCTTCGAGTCACATTGAATGCAGTCTCTGATATACATAGAAAATGACATTTTGAGACGCATTGAGTTTGAAAACACGTTACAAAATTTGCCGGGACTAAAGCGAGAAAACGATATTCTGTATGACAACGCATATTTTATACGTACAGGTATACCTAAGTGCTATTTAAATTGTACGGGAGTCCGAAGCCTTCGGGATTTGTAATCTGCCTAGTGCAGTGTCATTCAGCAAGTTGCTGCAACTTCTACTAAGCTACTACTGCTTGTAATAATAATGATTGTAATATCCATTTTTTTGTAACAAATATATTATATTGTCCTAAAAAGGGTTGAAGTTATAAAAAAGCAAATATATAATCAATTATTTATACAACAATATTTGCATTGGTTACAAATATCGTATATTTTTAATTCAAAATATTGTAAATTACATTTGTTAGAAAATCAAATTAAAACTAGGTGTTACAAAATAGCACAGATTTTTCATACCAAATTTTTCTAATTTCCTTGGTGTCGTCTGGCTTTAAAGTCGTTCTCCATTCTCTGGCCATCTGTAATCTAACGTCGCTCAAAGTACTTTTTTTTTGACAATTTCTCAACATGTTGCTTTCCTGGTAGTACAACTTAAATTCTTTTATATTTACCTTATATTTTTAATTTATTGTCCTAAAAAGGGTTGAAGTTATAAAAAAGCAAATATATAATCAATTATTTATACAACTTAATATTTGCATTGGTTACAAATATCGTATATTTTTAATTCAAAATATTGTAAATTACATTTGTTAGAAAATCAAATTAAAACTAGAGGTGTTACAAAATAGCACAGATTTTTTCATACCAAATTTTTCTAATTTCCTTGGTGTCGTCTGGCTTTAAAGTCGTTCTCCATTCTCTGGCCATCTGTAATCTAACGTCGCTCAAAGTACTTTTTTTTTGACAATTTCTCAACATGTTGCATTCCTGGTAGTACAACTGAATCATTAATTCCAGAATATTAAAGAAGAGTAAAAACTCGTCCTAAATAGAAGTTTTCATTGAAAAATTCGTGGTCGTTTTTAAAAATATAGCGATTAAGCATTACTGTAAATGCGAAATTTAAGCTCTTTTTCAATCTATTGAGTTTTCGAAAAACTTCATTTGAAGTCTTTTCAAGCACATCCACTTTCAAATGTAATAATGCTTACAAATTGATGGCAATGTCCGTATTAATGGCGTGAGAGGTATTTAAAAAAAATACATTTGTGTATTTAAAAAAACAAAAAATACACCAAAATGAACTTTACGTCATAAGAAACAGTGCAAATTAGCACTATCTATTGGAAAATTTTCAAGAAAAAATGTGTAGCCATTTTTCAGAAAATGGCGTTTGAGCATTTCTGAAAATGCGGAATTTTATGCTCATTTTTACAGGAAATTGTTGTTTTCAAGAAACTCTGATATTATTTAAAGCACATGTTCTCATAAATATAATAATGTGAAGAAAACGCCGTTCATGTAAATTTTACCGACGTGAGAAACAAGTCAAAAAAATTTCATTTTTGAAATTTTTGAAAAAAACAAAAGAGTGCAGCAATATGGCGTTTATGTCACATTCGTTTGACACTAACCTTACCAAAAATTTAAAGAAAAAAATTGGAGCCGTTTTTGAGAAAATCTTGTTTTTGTTATTTTTTAAAATTACTAATATTGCTCGCACTATTGCACGAAAACTACTAAAATTTCCAAAAAAGTCTACATGACCTAATTGAAAGAATTATTTATGCACAACAATTTTCACTTGAAGGAAAAATCCATGCCTTCAATTTGTAGTTGTAGGAAGACGCCGGAAAAAATTCTAACTTTTGCAATTTTAGAAAATTCAGAGTTAGCGGTGAAATTCTGGCCCATGCCACCTTTATAAGTGTACTTTACTCTTATCTTACAAGAAATTTAAAGAAAAAATTTGGAGCCATTTTTTTTAGAAAATTGTGAAAATGTCCAGGGGACGTCGTGTAAAGTACCCCCAAATTTTAAAGAATGGTTTTCAAAATTTCAAGGCTTCAACTAGAGCCAGATCGACATAGGATTCTTCAATTTGGAAAATATCGTACTTGTGGTTTAGGCGCTAGTAGTGTTCACAGACAGACCGACGGATGTTTTGCTTCCAATTGGTTTTTCAAGGACCCACAAAAGTGGGATTCTGGTTATACCAATTGTTTTGAGTTTTTTTTTCCCTTAATTTAGCGACTGGTTTTATGCACTTTTTGCACCATGGTTTTATGCACCAGAGCCCGGCAATGAATTTTTTTCCGACAAAAATCCGTCGTTTTTTTACGTAGCATTACATAACTTGCTATATACTACGTATATTACTCCGTACATACGTACGTATACGAGTAAGTTATAAGGGCGCTGAAACATTTGACCAGAGTGCATTTGACAGCCTAGGGCGCACATAAGTCAAGGTCAGATTTCCTATGATATTGTCTCAGAGACTTTTTGGGACTTTGCGCAAATGCTACAGCAGTGTTGACCGCTTCAGTGACTACTATCTTTGCGAGCCCTGCCTGCACCCTTTTGGTGACTAACCGAATCCTTACATAACAAATTCGCATACAGCCTCTTTATTGTTTCCAGATCCACAGTCACGTGCCTGTCCCTCTCCTGTATCTTTGCACCATTACGGTCGACTGCCATACTTCCATCCTCACGCAATCCGAGCACGGTCACCAATGTTCAGTCTGCATTAGATACCACACTATATCCATAATATAAATTATATGTAAGGGGCTGTCCATGAATTACATATAGGAAATTTGGAGTATTTTGAATACCCCCTCTCCTTCATTATATGTAAGGGGCTGTCCATGAATTACATGTGACGTTCACTAATACTTTGCCTATTTCTCGTGAAGCCTTTAATACGTATCCAATGAATTACAGCTGACGATGATTTCTGTCAATTGAAAACTGTGAGGTACTAGCACGAATTAAATTTTAATCAAATCGATTGACAAACACCCGGCGAAATTGCGGGGCCTGGCAGGGCCCGGTAACACTTCGAGTTCGATTTCGAGTTGGCGCATGCGCAGAGACTCAAAAGTTAGCTGCCCGCTATCGACTGCACTTTTGAGTCTAAAGCATTTTTGAACCCGCGACTGACTATGAATGATGAAGCTACATTTTCCGTTCATCATTTCAAATTGTTTGTATTTAAAAGCTTGTGATCGGTGAAGGTATTTTCCCTCTTTTAAATGGTCGCCACCGGGGCGTGGGCATCATAAAATAGCAAAATTTGTGAACTACGACAATCATATAATTTTTCACACCAACCGAGTAATGTTCCAGTAAATTTCCACAATGAAAGAAAGTTACCTAAAGAACTTAACAGGAAATTTTACAAAAAGATGAGAATTGGATGAAGTCGTATGTCATAGCAAATTTTGAATATTTGTTGTCAAAATATAAAAAAGAAAACTTATAAATCATTGTACGTTTTTGCTGGTTATGTTATTTCCAATAAAATATAAGATATTGGCTGCATTGTCATTAACATACCTACATTAGTTTTAAAATCAACAGTATCTTTAATCTTCTGACCGCTCAAAGGTACATACACACCAACGCCGATGAGGGGGCGTTGACAGTGATGTACAGAATGTCCCAGAAGCTCCTGTTGCAAAAAATTACCCCCAGATTCTGTTGACTTTCATGAAAAATGGCGGAAAAAATTGTCTTGGAGAAAATTGAGTTTAAATGTTACTTCCGGGCACAGTGTGACATAGGTCATTGTTTTATTAACATCGATGTTACAACTTTGAACACTGATGTTTTGTTATCGATGTCGCATCACTAACTGGCACCACCCAGAGAGTATACTAACTGGCACCACCAATGGAATTCCATACCGGCCGCCATTGAATGAATCCATCCTAAACTCTAGCCCCTATCCGGAATAGAGATCCTAAAGGTCACTCATTGAGCTTGAAAAATAATATGATGTAGAGATGGTGACCTCAGGTTTCTACTGCAGCTCCGAAACACATTCCAAATGCGCTGTGTATTGTGATTTTAAATCTAAACGAGATACTATGCAGTTTACCGGAGGTGTATTTCCGAAGAAGCTATGTTCACACCCTGGTCACACTCGGATTGACGCATGGAACGGTCTGGTCGGAGGGTTTTTTTTTAACAGTTCGCACAGTACCGTTCAAAATTCTTGTATATGCAATTTTTTTTTATTGTTATGAAGCAGAAGCGTAACGTAAGAAAGGTGGTTTCCCCTCTCCCGAACACCTTCAATTTTGTTGAATTGTACAATTATACGATGATGTTTAAATGCAAGTGAATAAAAATCTTACAAACGATTCAAAATATTTGAATTCTGCAATAAGTGTATAGAAATCTATGAAAAGTAAATGTTGGAATAAAGACATTTTTGAGACAGTGTTTCTTAACATTCCAGGTTTTTCTCCAAACATTATTGTTTAATGTAGGTAATATTTCTGTCAGTGAAAATAATTAATTTTTTCGAGGGTGCTCAACTCCCTAGTTTGTGCACGCCTTAGTGGATAGCATTATCGATCTTCTGCGCATGTGCAGATGCACTAAAGTAATGCGAAACTTGAACTGCGCATGCGCGAGAGATCGATGGTACTTTAACGTACGAGGGTTCTCCACTCCGTGACAAATTACGAACGTTTTGGGGAGTGTTATGAACTTTCTGGATTTTTTCCGAACGATTATTAAAGTTTCATGTACATAATATTTCTCTCAATGATAATAATAAAATTTCCTTAAATAAATATTTAACAAGTCCACAGTTTATAAAAAATATACAGAAGAAGTCACCTCTACTCGAATAGGGTAGGGACCAGAAACTAATTGGCATTTTTAATAACCAATGAAAGGGCACGTGGATCCAAATGTTTCATACATTTAATTTTATTACAAATTAACACATTAGCATCATCGCCAAGGTCATGAAATGATATTTACTTTGAACAATTTTCAAACAATAAGATAGTGACTTGATGTGTCTGAGTGCTTCTTAAAATTAAATTTGTGAACGAGATGCGCAGCCAGAACCTAAACAAACCTAAGGAATACAAATATCTTTGTAAATAACAAATGTGACATGAAACACAAACCTCGGGAGTTGCATAATATAGCCAAAAACTTACTAATTCTCTAGGAATCACTTATGCACACAGCAAAGGTTACCACCCAACACTTTCGCGCCAAACGTTGTGACGTCATTCTGGACGTTTTGCCGTGATTGGAATTCGATTTCGAGTGAGCGCATGCGCAGAGGCTCAAAAGCATATAATACTCTCTGCTCCAGAGAGTATAGGTGGAGTATACTATCAACGCCAAGGAGGTTATGTTATTATAACCTCCTTGATCAAAGCTCTGCTCAAATGTGTAGTCGATTGCTGTTCGATAAACTCTCTGGTACAGAGAGTATATACTGGTACGAGCAGAGTGCGCTGGCTGTATACAAGGAAAGGATGCTTGCCGGCGCTTGTCGACAGCTTGCGAACGACAGGTGTCGCATGTTGTGGGGGGGTATTGGTTGTGTTGATGTAATGATAGGTTAGGTTATTTGACATTTGTGTGATGCTAGTACTTCGTTTCCAAACTGATTAGTTATGAAGTGTGTATGTTTCTTTCAGTTGGCGTTTTAAAATTATTTTGAAACATTGATCTGAAATATTCGTAGTAGTTCAAAGGATTAATGTATACTTTGTCATAAAAGTGGACGAATGCAGAATTTGTTATTTGCTATCTTTCTGCCCTTTTCGTGTTAGTGAATACAAATGCTAATGCTGTGGACTGTAAACTTTTATAGTTCGTTTCCGCTATTTAGACTGCAAGGTTGAGTAGTTTTAGTTTTAAGTTTTATCATGGATCGAGGTAGCAAAAATGTTCAGGTACGAGGAGGGAAGGCAAAAATTCCCCAATATCCTACTGACCTTTTTGCATTGGGAACCAAGACATCATCAGAGGCAAAACGAACTGGTGTTGCCCATCCAAAACCTAGCACATCACATGTTTTACCAGGTGAATTGTTTAATCAAGGGATAACTTTTTTTATAGATTATTGTTTGCCATTTACCTTATTGTTATATTCTACTTGTCTTGTAATATTTATTCAACATTTTTAAAAGACGTGTGGATATAAAGGCAGTTGAAACTGAGAATTTAATTTATGAACTGTTTTCTATGAAACAGCAAGTTATTAATTATTTTCAATTTGTAGGTGACAGGAAAAGAGAGACAAGTGGTAGTTCATTGCCTTCTGCTTTAGCACCCCCCAAGAAGCAAAAGACTGGAGTGGTGGGAAATCCTCCTAGTGGGGACCGAACAGTTGTTCGGACTGGTGCAGAAGCATGGGAAATGGTGGCACTTGAGTGTGATCCCATGGAGCTTGTACCAGCAGTACTGGAAGCCAATGATTTAGATGAAGCTGATCGTGTGGTATGTAGCAAAAATATTTGTGCTTTTTTAAGTTTATTTAAATGTATATCTTGGTTAAAGTAGCAAGCATGGTACACCCTTAGAGAAATGTGGTGGGGGGAAGGGGAGGGGACAAAGGAGGGGAGTCTCCTTAAACCCTCCCTCAAATTACGCTAAGCGCTCTGATAGAAATGAATAAAACTTGCCGAAGGGCGATTTTCATGGCTCTCCCTTAATACACTTTGTCCCCACCACATTTTAATGCCAAATTACTTCCAAAGGCAAGTTTCCTCGCTTCACTTGCCTGGATTCAAGTCCCAGCAAGGCTCAGGCTACACCCTCACGATCACTATAAACATACTGGAGTCTATCCACCGCATAATTACCAATTCACTTTTATAAGAAAGCACTTCAGTAAGCCCTTGATAAGAAAACCTCAAGAATTCAAACTGCATAGTTGCAAACACGTTTTGAAGAAAGAACACTACAAGGTTTATCATACAATAACACCACCCCGATCGCAGTACTATTAGAGCTCCAGCAAGATACTAGGGTGAAATTGCCTAACCACCCCTCATCCCCTCCACCATGGATTTCCCCCTCACCGGAGTGGCGCAAAGTGCCAGTTTAAACGACTTCTTTAGGTTGGACTGTGTTCTAGACTTCAACCTACATCTTATTGAAATCTAGACTTCATGACCAAAAATACTACAGAAAATTACATAAAATGGTAACAAAACTGCCTATATGTGATCTAGATGTGATTTTCCATTTATTTTCAGTATTCAAATAGACACTTTTAAACAAGATGCCATTTTGTAATGCGATTCTTCAGTGTTGTACTTAAAAAGCAAAATTTTCCTCTAAAAAGTACTTCAAAAAATAAATTATCAGTAAAGTATTTTGTTTTGTATTTTTTGATCTTTTGTTTTTGCGATTGAATTTTTTTCCAAACCAAACAAATTACAGTGTGTAGCAATCCAACAAATATTAAAAGATTTTGTTGGATAAAAAAAGAAGGGAGACCAATATGAAGCAAACAATAGGAAAGAAAAATTTAATTTATGAAAATGTGAAGATAATGATTCAGGTTTATTTAATTAATATAAATTTGTATGGTCAAAGAAAACAGTGGTTTGAAAAAAAGTGTGTATATGGTGAAATGATGTTAAAAAAATAATAAAAAAAACAAACAAAAACCAAAAAAACAACAACAACTTTACATCGAAATCTTGAAATTTCAAGATAGAAACTTATGTGGAAAACTTTAAAGTCTATTTATAAAAGTTGATTGATTGTATCAGAAGCTCATCTTCATTTAAAATATAATTTAATCTTGCCAGAAATATATATCCTATTGTGTTAATTTGAAGCCTGACTAATGAGCCTTTACAAATAAAATTGTTATTCATGGTGTTTTTCTCCATGACCTCCTTATATTCTTCAATTGCAAAGAACAGTGTTATTTAATTTTAGGATGTGAACTTTTACTTTATGATTTTGCAGGTGGGTCTGTTATGTGGAGCAGTTCGATCTCTCCGTGCGCAACGCTGGAAACCAGATATGTTACTTTATCAGGATATGTGTTATTTGGCAAAAGTTCGTCCTTCCCTCTTCACAAATGATTGTGTGGTTCAAGCATTGGCATCGCTTCTTCGTAGAGATTCATCTCACAGTTTTAAATCAAAGGGAAATCCTGTTGTGCCAGTTTTGGCAGCAAACCTTCTAATGCGGGCCTTCCAGGATAAGAAGCACTGGCCTGAACTTTTTCTTAAGGTAATGACTAATAATACTGCCTTTCCATGTTGAAATATAACTTAAGGTTCTTTTTAAGTTATTTACAGTATTACTTATTAATAATTAGAAATACATCATTAAAGGCAATGGGAGTGATCTGTTGTCACAAATGTCTGATATAATACATGTGTCACTTGATATAAGCACTGACTATGCTTTTATTCTGACTACACTCCTATTTTAGAAATTTATCTGTAAGAAATTTCATAAACACATTCTCTGTGTTTAGTGAATGAGCATTTGGTAGTATAAACGTTTTGAACACCTGTTTCTTTTTGGAACCTTAAAACTAAACTCTTCCAAAAATAAGGGATGTCTATTTTACTAATAACTGAATTGTGAATACATGTTGTATCATTGTAGAATTTATGACCATTGATGAAATAAGTGATGTAGTTCACAGGATTGGTCAATTATAAACAGTGAAAAAATTAGTTTGCCAATGTTTCGAAATTTTTAATTCCTTCATCAGGGCTTACTAATATATTAGAAGCTTGACCTTCTAGGGCAGTTGACCTTGATCCCCATTGTGGCGTGGAGTTTATAACTAGTACCTCATATATCACCTCTACATCCTCATCCTACTCTAATCCCTTGCCCAGGCATAAAACTGTGAGTGATCTATGTATGTGTGAAGAACTGGCTCTTGCCGTGATATTCTAGCTACATAAAAGATCTCCTCTGTGGGAGGAGTTTTCAGGAGTGGTAGTGACCAGCAGTGACCCTGATAGGTCCCTCAGGCACTGATAGACAGCAGCCATGAAAGATGTCAGGCAAAACTGGATGTTAGGCCCTGACCAAAAAGAAAAGGGATATGCGTCTCAATGGAGTTGTTAAGGGAATTTCTTATTTATAAAACAAAGCATTTGAGAAATCTACATTAAGTCTTTCTAAATTATAATTAATTATTAGAAATATTTCCTAATTTTTTTAGAATTATAAATAATAGAATTACCAGTTTCAACAGAATATACAGCAAAATCTCTTCTTGATATTGGATTTTACACATTTGTTTAAAATCAGATTATTTTAAATAAAGTTCTGAAGAGTTACCATATTTATAATCCTCATGTGTCCTCAATTTAAGGATAATAGAGATTTTCAATGCTCTGTGCTAAATTGAAAATCTTGATAGGGCCATTTCAGTGCATACGAATCAATGCAGTGATACAAATTACAATAGAAGTAATATATTCATCTAACATCATATCAATAAATAATCAATAAATAAACAACTAATAATAATACTCAAATAACACTTGTAATAAACCAAATAAACAACTAATTGTCTAAACATTCATTTATTTGATCAAAGTTTATTGATTTAAAGTGATTGATCAAATCAGTATAATACCTTTTTCTTAATTTACATTACAATCAAAAGATAAAGATGGGTGATGATTGTCTGACAGTGAGTCCAGTGCTTTCAAGAGAGAAGCATTATGAAAAGTTGAAAAGATCGAATCCAGAAAAACATAATTATCATTTAAAATTTGATTTGATTGATACAGATTCAACAGATTAATAGTTTGACACACACATACACAGAGAAATGGACTGTATGTATGTATTTTGGCATAACAGCTCTTTATGAGCCAAGGCCTTCCCATAGCGACCCAGCCTTGCAGCCATGGGTTGAGGGGTACGTGTGGTTAGCACGTAGCAATCCCTACGCCGTATCTCTAGTCTTCTCATCATTAGAAGTGAGCTTTCTCATCATCACACAACAGTGGATACTAGGGCATTGCAAGGAACGTAGGGACACTCAAATGCCCGCGATTGGGTTAAAGTACATTTTGCACGCTAAAATTGCCAAAGAAGAACCAATTCACATCTGGATACAATAAATCAAATGTTTCTAAAGCAGAATAATATTAACTTAGTACATCTGAATTCAAATAGAAATTTCAGGATAATAAACTATTTTTTTTCGTGGCTTGTATTACAAATAATTGCTTAACATTGTTAGATGATTCCAATTGAATACTTGGATAATTCATTTTAAAGGAAACAGGATCTCCAATATTTTGATTCAAAGTTACAAGTGTCATCGTTTCTAACAGTTCTAAATATTTCGCATCATGAAGCTTTAATTCTGCGCTTAAATTGCCTGAGTGAAACCAATTTTCCGTAATTACCATTCTATTCAGAACATAAATATATTTTTCTGTAGTTGGCAACTTTTCAATCCTGTGAGTTTCTGGTAGTAGAACTTCACTCCAATAGCTGAATTGAGTTTTTTTTAACTCATTCAATTAATTTACAACGGTCAGAAATAAAATTGAAAATCTTAAATATTTTTCAAGCATATTTCGTTTTGTTAATGTGCTGAAGTATATAATTGGGACCTCTTGGAACTATTTCTCTAAATACAATAAGTCTTCCCAAGTCTGTTCTGTAACCAGACAGTACTTTTTTGTCTCCTTGCCATTCTTTCTCCTGCTGATACTTTCCTGTAAAATTATGTTTTCTAAATACTGAATGCATTCTGCTCACTTAGAACCTACTATATTTGTTACACTTCATAGTGTCTTCTTGGCATCACCATTTTGGAAGCCAACTTATTTAACATAATGAGAAAGTTATACTTGTTATTGTTGTTAATTAGATAATGTACTAAAGGTACGTTTTTTTTTCACAGATATATGTGGAAGACTCTCTTGGAGAACGAGTTTGGGTTGACCAAGAGGAATGCTCAGGTTTTGTGAACAACATCATTACAGCCCTGAACACACGTATGCCACCACGTTCCTTTCTGCAGCCGGAGCTAGTGATTGGGGCAGTGGCAGGCACACGAGCAGAAGCCTGCCCTTCTCCCTCTGCCCCTGGCCCGACACTAGATGACGATCTGGAATTGGCTGTTTTGGGTGGTGAAACCACAACTGGTGGCGGTGGAAATGGAGACAACAAAGAGAAAATAGAAGTTCCTGTGGTGCCTAGGTGAGGAAAATGGGTTGAAAATTCAAACTAATACCTTCCATTGCTATAGAATTAATAAACGGGCTTGATATAGAAAAATTAATAATTAGAAATAATTGATTATATTCAAAACACTAATAATGGATGGTTCCTTTGGATGCAGATATAGTGGGGCTCATGAGAACGTGGAACAAGTGGTTATGGAAGTGGTGCGTGAACAATTGAATCGTCGCCAACCAGCTGAAAATATCACCCGAAATTTTCTTCGTCTTATGGCTTCTTGCTGTGGCCTGGTTGAAGTGCGATTGGCAGTAGTACCTCGTCTGGAACTGTGGTTGCAAAACCCTAAACTGATGCGTCCAGCTCAGGAATTGTTGATGGCAGTTTGTCTCAACTGCAACACACATTCTCAACGGGATGTGGAAGTGATATCACAGTTGGTGAAGATACGTTTAAAGACAAAAGCTGTCATTAACCTTTATCTTTCTTGCTTTCGGTATGTATGAAATGAAAGAAGTCCTGTTTGCATGGAGAGATATAACACATGGATGGTTAGATGCTTTTAAATGATAACAAACAGATAAAATGAAATTAATAAAAACAATGGCATCTAATGTTGATCCAAAAATTTTTATGGTTAATGTTTATTCTGTAGTGAAGTGTACATTTATTAAGTCATTGTTAATGATATAACTTTGCCAGAGTTACAAACATTTTTCTGTTTTCAGAGAGCTAATCTCCACTCATCCAGAGAATCTAGCTACTCTTCTCAAACATACCATCTACAATGAGCTATCAACAGCTCGTAATCCCAATAATATGTCAATGCTGGCTGTCATGTTCCAGACCAAGCCAGAAGATGCTGCTGGTCTCCTAGCAGATATTTTTTTGGTAGGCACTGACTCAATGTGAAAAGATATGATGGCAAATTAATGCACACAAATTTATTTGGGCATTCTAGCAATCTGCTAGTTATGAGTCGAGTGTGGCATTCATTTGTTCATAATTTACCCGTACTATTTGCATAACACATAGGATACCAACCTTGGAAATCATTTACTATTTCACCTTGTATGTGTGCAATTTGTGGATATTTTTTCTGTTTTTTATTATTATTATTTATTTATTTTAATTATTTTTTTATTTTATATATATTTCATTATTTCAATGAAACAGGTGGACAGGGAGGTGAATCAAAAACCATGTTACACAGGAAATGCAGTGTTCTTTCTGTGTGGGGGACTCTGCTTGAACCGCAAATTATTTGTTAGGAATATTTTTAAACAAGAAAACCAAAACAGGAAGTTGTAGCAGGAGACAGTTCAAAGCAGCTGCCATGTTGAACACAATTTTTTTTTTATTGCACGTCATGGTACGCACAATATTTTAGTACTGTAGTACTGTTTTCATCAAAATAATCTCATTCATATGGCAATGAATCACTCCCACACTTTGTGAATCCTGTAACTGGGGCCAACATTATGGAGTTGTGTGCTACTTCTGTAATAAATATGAAGACCTTGGGGCAATAACATGCTAGACCAAATTTCTGATGAAATTGTGATAGTAGTTCATTTCGTCGCCCTATAGATGTATCTAGATGTTGGGTTTTTATTTTAAAGATTCGCTGCGAGATGGCAGTGTAATTCATAAATTAATATTCTTTATCCCAATATGTAGAATGCAATGTCTAAACTTTTATTTGTCATTTTCTCAACACTTCCGTATAGTGGCATATATGTTATTGCCCCGAGGTCTTCATATGTATAAATCCATCTTACAATAACTTTGTTTACTTCATACAAATCCATTCCTATTATCCTTGTCACCCTTTGCTTTTTGTTAATTTGATAACATGAGTGGATGGGAGTGCCATAGAACAAGTGTACATCATGGTTTGCTCCGAATCAGAAGATTGCTACTTGCCCATAAGATCAAATGTGTCTCGCGCATGCAGTCTCTTGTTGGTAAGTTCGGCAAAGACTGACAAAATGGATGTATGATCCAATTGAGAAGATAGACTTGGAATATTGGCTGAGCAATTGCAACCAAGTGCTGCGGACCAAGTTCATGGCAACACCGGGTATCCTCATTCCCAACTGTGTAATCTCTCAGAAATTTTAATTAGACAATATGAGAGGTTTAGGCGCTCAGTTCATAGGGCGCCAAAGTGCAGAATTGAATGGCACCAAAATTTCTCAGACCACCCGGACACTGCACTGCCAGGTTGTCATAAAAACTTTTTTCTTTTATAAAATATTTAAAGTAGGGAAATTAAAAACAAGTTAATAATATAAAGCTTTTATTTTATGCAATAAAACTATGAATCATGCAAAAGCATCTAGTAAAACCATAAAATGTGCAATTTTCAAGCAGCATTACTCAAAATATGCATTTTTGTGCAGTAACTCCCAAAACATGCAATTTCATGCCAAATAAAACAAGAACTAAAATAACATCCATCTCTTGATTCAAATTTCTGTCAAGATTTCGTTCAGCTTCAAGTTAGCAAAGAAAAGGGAATCCAGTCTTTAGCAATGACAAACAACAAACTCAATGTTTGATGAGCAAATCTGATGATTATTTAATTCAAGGAAGGCTGAATATTCTCAGAATTGATGCCAATATCACCCAGCACATGTGCCAGCTGACAACTAAACACGTTCTAAACTTCAACTATTTCAAACATTTGTGTTCCATTTTTATATTTCATCCAAATCCATTCCCCCGCCCAAGAAGATGGTTCACTGTGGGGCAGTTCACCGTTCCACTTATTATTCAGCCTATTTTTATACCACCTTTCAATAATGTCCATTTCCCTTCAAAAGTTTGAATTATTTTTTGTTACTACATGGACTTTTTTGAGACTTTTCATGACAGGATACAGTCCAACTTCATATCATTCCAAAACGTTTACAAAATGTTCATTACAGGAGAATTTTATTAATGGTATTTTGCAGACTTGAAACCTTTCTTTTGATGTCTAATCATTATTCTAGGAGCTTCTGCTGAATCGTGAAGACTACTTGCGACCACTACGTGCTTTACTGAGGGAAGTGGTACGTGTGTTGCGCCATGATCTGAGCCTCACAGCACTATGCCGTGGCCTTCTTCAGGAACGAAAGGCAAAAGAAATACGGGAATTTGAATTTAAGGTCAGAAAATTTGACAATTTTCTTTTTCAGTCTGCTTTCGTTTTTCTTGGTCAACGAATCCCTTTTCTTCCTCCACTTTTTCTTTTTTCTTTTATTTAAACATACAGCAGGTAAAATAGTTCAATTCATATAAGGAAACAATTCATTAGAAGCTTCAGTACAAGCATTGCAGTAACAAATGCAAAGTAAGAAACAAAACTTTACTGATAATTATGAAATTAAAAAGCATAATATAAAATAAAATAAATTAGTAATAATTATGTAATCAATGTTCAGTAGTTTTAGAAAATGACTATAGATTGAAACTCAAACCGCCATATGTTATTTTATCATTTGCAATTCTAACAAATCTGGGAATTGCACAGACGTACATAAAAAAAAATCCACAAAAAGTTTCTTGAAGTAACTTAACATTTCTAATTTTACATGGATTAGAATATTCAGCAAATAGATCCCTCAATGATGCACAATCAATCAACCTTTAAGAAGTTTACACAAAAAGAGTGCATCATGTGTTGCTCTCGTAGATTCCAATGATGGTACATTCAATAATTTAGCAATTACTAAATAGTTATAACTACATCTAGGATTTTCAAGATTAGCCTTGTATGCTGCATAGAAGAAAAATATGTGCTGAACCCTTTCAATCACTTTAATTTGAAAGTTAATTCCAAGAGACCATACTGAAGAACAATTCACAAGTTTAGATTTCACTAATGAGTTGTATAAGATTGCAAGTGCTTTTAATGAAGTACTTTAGGATATTTGTCTTTTTACAAAACCTAATAACTTTAAAGAACTATGTATTATATTAATATGTTGATCAAAACACACTTTATAATCAACTAATCCTAATCCAAATCTTTAATTTCACAAAAAAACACACTCCAAGTTTCACCCATCAATAGTATAGCTTGTTAAAATAACATTATGCCCACAATTACAACAAAGCAAGTTACATTTATTTATATTCAAATTAATACACTTTCTTTGACATCACTGTACAAGACTATTGAAGTCTTATTGCAAAAACACAGCATCATTTTTGTCCGATATTACCCTCCAAAACTTAAAGAGCTGTTTTTAAACACATTAATTATGTCAACCAAGGTCCCAAATGAGAAACCTGTCTTACTCCCAGTGTTCAACTTTTTACTTCAGCAAAACGGTTTTGCTTTGATTCCCTAAACACATCTACATATTTAATATTAAAAATGTTCTCCTAAAATTACACTCATATGCACTACACTACCACACTTGACAGGAGACCAGTTGGGAGCTCTGCGCTTGGCTGGAAAGATGCGATGCTGGTGGGAGATACCAGGTTGAGGAATAAACTTGCAAGCTGATGCAGGTGGCGTTGGATCTTGGCCTCAATCAGGGGAAGATCACTGTCACCTCCCGTGATAAAAACACACACTACATTCATGGTACTAACAGCATTAGCTATTGAGTCAACTGAGATTTAGTGTCAATGAGGAGTAGTAGACAGGGTAATATATTTGAAATATTTCTTTATGCAGCACAATATACATGTAACAACCCCCTAATGAGAATGTGTGGTTTCATAAATTTATATAATCTTAAGGTAATGGTATGCAATTTGAATAATTTTTTAAATCGGCAAGAAAGAAATTTCTAATGTGTGCCTAGATATGATGTAAATGCACATTTGTTTTTTTTGTTTGAAATGTTTTATTTGAAAACGGACAAGATAAGTCTGTGTATAAATAAGTATGTTTTTTATGTTTCAAGGAGCGGATGTTCTTTTCTATTGTTGACCTCCTCACCCTGTGCATCTTCTTGGGCATATCACCATCTGTGCGAGAGGCATCAGCACTCTTAGCACGCGGTGATAAAAGGGAACTGCTTGCTCTTCAGGTTAGTTTCCAAACATATTATTATTGACATTACAATGTCATAACATTTACTGGATTAATAAGCATATTATACAGTAAACCCTTGTTAGCACAAACTTGCTCAATCCAAACTTTGCCATGACATGAAAAAAACATCGGTCCCATCAAGGGATTATAGTAATACGGACATTTATCATACTCGGATAACACAAACTCTGATTATTTCAGTCCCTTGGAATTTGTTTTAATGAGGGTTTACTGTATTAATAAACGTAATCAAGGAACTAATGACAGTACAAAATTTAATAGAATTTTGACCTAAACAATGGGATTATTAAAGCATATCATATATTATTTTTACATTATAGCTATTGATTGGCATTACCTATTACATTATAGGTATTGATTATATATTACAGTTATTGAGTAACGAGTAGTATAGAAACTAAATAAAAATTGTGCTTTTTATTTTTATATTTTTTATTTATTTTATTTTATTTTTTAATTTTTTATATTATTATTATTATTATTTGCAAGTTGCTTAGTATTGATTTGTGAAATTGTTGTGTTATTCAGAATTTTCAAGGCATGGTGGCTCAAATAGAGCGTGATGCAGTGTGGTGGCTACACAACATTGCTCCGAAACTATTTCGACCTTCTCAGGCTGAACTTCTTCACATGCTGCATAAAATACTGTTTGTAGACCATCCTGAACAGTATTACAATAAAGACAATTGGCCTCCGGAAAGTGAACGAGGTTTATTTATGCGTATGGCTTCTGAAGTTCCGCTTCTGCAACAGACTCTTCTATGTATATTACTTATTGGAATTGCCAAGGTAATTTTGCCAGTTAAATAAACTTCAATAAACAAAAACTACTCCCTTTTTCAAAAAAGGGTGCATGATTTATTTTAAGATATACTTAAACTAAGATCAGATTTTATTTAAGAAAAAATATCTCACATTAATATTGCACTTTTGCAATGTTAATTTTTTGCTGTTTTCAAAAAATACAGTGTTTGCCAAAAATGGGACCAGCACCACTTTCTTTACCATTCTTTGCTATATATGAAAAGAAGAATTGGAGTGGTTTGTGAGGAAATTGTTTAAAAATTGCCTATATTTCATGCAAAATTTCAATACAATTGCTCACATTTAAAAAAAATTGTACATGACTGTATTTCAAGGTCTATTGTTGAACAGATTTTATTTAGGAAAAAAGTCTCTATCTTCAATATTGTAGTTCTATGTATATGTAAGCCAAAAAAAAAATTGTTTGATGTTCGCAATTTTTTTAAATTGAGTTTCAATGAAAATGAGACCTATATCATTTTTTAAATGTTCTCTACAATCGCTGAAGACAAAGTTTAAAAAAAAATTTTGAGCTACTTTTGAGAAAATGTTAATGTTTCATGTAAAATACCCCAAAAATCGTATATCCGTTTAAAACTCAGAGAGGATCAAGTTAGTTCAGATCATACTGGCAATTTTGGAGAAAATCATGTGAACAGTTTAGGTGCTAATTTTGTCAACAGATAGACTGACGGTATATTTTAACATCAATCAATTTTTGGGAATCAAGAACCCATAAATCATTTTTACTGAGAAAGTAATTTACTACATATAGGAACAAGATTTATCAATATTCTCAAGAGGGTCCAAAATAAAAATTTTTATTTTGAAAAATTATGTATCATTGACAAAGCCTCACAATACTTACTTTTAGTACTTAAGTATGTAGTATATCGGGAAAGTAAAAATGAACTCAATTAATTGTATTAGCTGTTTATTAAATACTGTCTAATTGTTTATCATATTGTAATAAGCAATAAAGTGGGAAGTGAGTGGTAAAGGGAGCAAACTAGATCTTGTTTCAAATCATCATTTTGGAACTCTTGAGTAAGAAGACAATAGGTGTGGGTGCCTAATTTTCTCTGAATAGCTGAATAGGGTTTCTTTGGTCGAGGGTAAAACCTCATAATAAAATATAAAATTTTCATTGAAACATTCATATGTAAGACAGAGCATAAAAATATTGAATTTTCTTTCAATCTAAATACTCTTCTCTCAAGCATTACAAAACATTATTTTCCATAATTTGAAAAATATGAGAGGTTTGTTTTCTTCCCTCTCTCCCAATTGAATAGAACAATCAGTTAATTGTGCATTTTATTTAAACACCTATTAATTTTGGACATGTTTAGATCCATTGGAATCTCTTTTAAAACTAAATAAAATGTCTTCATTGATAATCAACAGGGCAGGATGTTTCTTGAATTCAGTGAAATATAAGTCATAATGCTTCTCAAGAGAAGATGATGAAGATTGAGATTTAGTGTCAACATTTCATTTTGTAGGACCATCCTGTGACAGCTCCTGATGCATTGGAATTAGCAGATCAGGTAGTGAAACGAGCTGCAGCCCTACCATCTGAGGGCATGCCTATGTTACAAGCTGATAAGTTGGAGATAATAGACCTTGTGTTTAATCTCACTGCTTACCATCATCCAGACAACATTAACCTTCCGACTGGGTGAGATTCGGATTAAATTATCATGTGTCATATTTACTCAGATTGCTCATGAACAAATTTATTTTGTCACAAATGCACTTTCATGTTGAGTGGGCTATACTGCATACGATAATATTGGCCATGTAAGATCTCCTGTTAATACAAAAATTGAAAATCTATTGTGTATAATGATGGGAACTGTGGTTATTGTAATAATTATATTTGTAATGAGCATAATTTGAAAAAGTCTAAAAAAAAATGAATCTTTCAGTTTAGCAAGCAAGTTCCATTTTTAACAACAATTCTTTCAGCTAATTATATTTTTTGCTCATTTTTCAGGTATTGCCCTCCTCATTTGGCGATTACAAATCTCTATTGGAAGGCCTGGATAATGCTCTTGATGTTAGCTGCTCACAATCCTGCATCATTTGGTTCAGTGGCATGGGAGAAATATCCCACATTGCGCACATTCATGGAAATGTGCATCACCAAGTAAGAGATTCATGTGAATATTGGAAAGAAGACTGCATTTATGCTAATTTACTTAACATTTCAGTGTTTGTGACACATCTGTGCTGCATTCAAATGAGATGGTTTCTTTCCATATGAATTCCACAATCTTTGACTCATTGAGAAAGGTGCAATTGTTTCCATTTCCATTTGAGTAAACTGGGAAAGGTCAGAAGCCATCTGTTTGTGGCTTTTGACAAAGTAGTGAAGGGCAATGCAATATCTGGTGCTCTGAGCATTAAAAGACAGCATTGTGAATGAAAGTAAATTATATTCCAAATTGAAACAAATAAAACAAAAATTTTTTGTTGGCTAACGAATTTTATGCAGATTATTTTCTGAGAATCAACTTGTTTGTATGAACGTTAGTTCCATAGCATTGGAACCATAATGAAAAGATATGGGTGTGCTATTGCGCATCATATTCAACTTCAACCAATGAACTCGGGGACCAGTTTGATTCACATAATTAGTGGTGTTTAAATGCAGTCAAATACTAAAATTGTCTTTTCTTTTTCCTTCAGAGAGGAAGTTATGTAATAGTGCATGAAAAATGATTTTTCGGCAGAAAAACTCTTATTACAGGGCACTAGTAATGAAAAAGTGGATAAATCCAATTGCTAAAGTCTGTCTATCCATCCATTTGTCTGTGAACAACTCTAGCAGCTAAACTGTTCAGCCAATTTTCCCCAAAATTGATATTTACTGTCAATCTAGCTGATGTAGCGACCCCCTGAATTTGAAATTGATATTTTAATTTTGGAGGTACTTTACACGAAGCACCTGGGATATTTTAAAATTTTCAAGAAAATGGCCGCATCATTTTTTTATTAAATTTTGTTATTGGTTACTAGGAAGGATATTTTAGAGAATGGTCCAGGTCTTATTTTCATTAAAAAAATGATTTTTCAAATATTGCAAAAAATCAAAATTTTGACTGTGTCTCCCTACAACTACATTAATTAAAATATAGATTTTTTCCCTTAATGAAATCTTGTTCCTTAAAGAGAGATTTTGAAATAATGATGTGCACAATTTTTTGAAAATGGGAATTCTTTTCGCATAATTTTGTGTGAAAGTGCATGCTGTTTTAGCACCACTAATTTAAAATATTGTTACCTTCATTTCAAATACACCTCCATAATGTTATTTTTGGTTCGTCACCATTGAGAATTGTCACTTTATGCCACTTCAATATGGTTCTCAACTCTTTTCGCTCTCAATACATGGCCTGACCAGCATCTGGTCTAACTTTTCAAATGAAATGCTTGTGTTGTGGTCATGTGGTTTGTGATTTAAACTGGTCATGTGCAGAATTAGTAAATATCAGTGCACCAGACTAGTGCACTCATGTCTTTTCATCATGATTGGTACTACGTATATGAACAGTATGAACAGTACAGATGTACCTAATGTACTCTGTTTCTGTTGTCATTTCTTCATAAGCAACATATTTGTTCAGTCATTTTCAGTTTCCTCCTCCCACAATGTCAGTGGGTGAAGGAGCTGAAGAAGCTCGTACCAAAGAATTGCAAGTAACAGCTGTGGAAAAACAACAGATCTTGGAGTTCGAGACTTATTTAGCTGCTGCCTCAACAAGACAGACTATTACAGAACAAACTAGCTTACTTCTTTGCCAGGTAATGGAATTTGTGAAATGATACTATATATTTGCAAGTAAACTTGCATTGAAGAATTGTTGTTCTCTGGATTTTCATTTTTGTTCTGTCTTCATTATTTAAAAATTTGTGATAGATTCTTTAATCTAATAATATGAGCTTTGTTTTAATATTTTTGTCTCATTACTGATTTTAATGCTGTTAAAATATGTGTAATTCTTCAGGAATGTAATTTTTGTTAATGATATTTGTTATTGGATTTTGGTTTCATAGCTTATCACTTTAGATCCAATGGGGCCACCCCGTCAACCTCCTGCTACGGTTCTTGACCAACTGAAGGCGTTGAATATAACACACCGCCTTGGTCACCTCCTGTGCCGTTCTCGTCGACCAGATTTTTTGCTGGACATCATTCAGCGTCAGGGCACTTCTCAATCCATGCCTTGGTTAGCAGATCTTGTTGAGAGCTCAGAAGGAGCCTTCAGGTTAGTTGGAAATGGATAGTTTTGATCAAATATGATGAAATTGGGGGTAAGGTATTTGCAGGGAAAATTTGGTAATTATTTTTTTAAATGCAGTATGTTTTTAATCTAATACACTATTTTGCTCATGCGTGTCATTTTGACACCATATTTTCAGCTGGTTGCAGGTCAGCCAGGTGAAATAGCTATAAATTAATATTTAATTGTATCTTTCTATTTCTTTCTTAACCTTTCTTCTACTACTTTTCGTAACTATTGTTTAATATTTATAAACATTAATATAAAAATAATATTTGTCTGTGATTAATAAGACAGACATAAAAGTTTAACTATATTATATTACATTATAAAAGTCTTGCTCATACAGATGGCGACCAGAAATTCATTTTTACTTTGGTTGTATAATCATGCAGTATAATTCGTATTGGTTAAGTGGTGAATTGTCATTGGCATTGAAATAATTCTACGCCGAATTTGTTCTACTAGTTCTGCCAGGCCACCTCCGGCCGAACTGGCGTATACCCTTACGCAAAAGATATAACATAAATTTTGTAAGGGTGTGGACTCGTTGTAGGGATATGGTACTGCTTCAAGGCTGGCTATCGTGTTGATATCAGAATGATACACATGGGCAAAGTACGTAAAACTTGCAATAAAAATTGTAGTTTTATAAATGTATTAAAATAACTTAAACCAAATGAAATACATTTAAAAATGATAAAGACTTGTTAAAAATATCTTTTAATGAGTCTATACATAGATTATCCAGACAAAATGTAATTTTATTGCAATGTGAAATGCTTCCAGTTTAGAAATGGGTATTCTATACTTTGGAGACATTTCTTTGGTACTGAAAGTTAATGATGCACATGATGCAGTGTTGCTCAACATGCTTAGGTGGAAGAGTCCTCTCCAATTGGATATTTTCATTAAAAAAAATCTTAAACTTTTATTGTATAATGTAAATCAGCTGTAACATAATGTTTTTCAGGTAATAAATGCAGTCTGACAGTTTAATTATGAACTATTTTATATTACACATGATGTACATCATGCCTTTATGTCAACCCATGCATTGTTAAGCAGTCAATGCATTAAGATAATGAGTTGTAGTGATAGCAATGTATTGGCGTGGTCAATCGAAACTTCCTGGTAACACAGTCTGTTTCCGTGTATCAGAAACGAAACGTTTTTAGGAAAATAATCAAACTAAAATACGAATGATATTGCTTGATACTTATTTTATCACATGAACAATTTGAAAAGTAAATACATTTTTTTCAATCGTGAAATAGAGCACATATTGTTTTATAACTCATATGCAGCATCATGCATCTACGGTATGCTACCACAGTACAATAAATTGTGTAATTATACTGTGATGCTACCAAAATGTATATTTTATCCTGTTGTATTGTAATATAGTTTTTGCTTTGCAAATGCTTTATGTAATTTAAATAAGTTTATTTTGAGGTGAAATGATGAAAACTCTTCTTTAGAATATACGAGAATTTATCAGAAAAGGAAATAAATCTTTTGAATATACAATATGACAATGAGTATGAATTATAAATGTTAGTAATTTGTGAAGATAAATGGATGACGTTCTCAAAATTGATGAGCAGTTTATTGAAATGTAAAAGGTTATCTTTTTTTTTTTTTTTTTGTAAATTTTGAATGATACCGAAATACCTGTGAAACCTGAACACACAGAGGAAACACGAAAGATAAAATTAATCCGTGCAGAAAACAACTGTTTTACCTTCAATTCCACAATTCAAATGTCTTTAAAAATATCAAAATACTCTTATATACATTTACTATAATATATTCTATATAAAATCAATCTCTTTCTTCCATTTTGATATTTTAGATTGATTTGTCTCTCTTCTATGTAAACCAGAAACAATATGCAGGGAAGCAGAATTTTATATCCTTATTGCATGATGTAACTCAGGAGTAACATAATTTAGTTTTGTGTTTTTCTCAAGCAATCTTTACTTCTGAATTTTTCTATCATTTTCCCGTAATTAAAATAAGTAAATGTAATGAAATATAATTATTTCAAGTACAAATAAAAAATCATGCAATAAAGGGTTAATCATCATTTACCATCTCTCAAGCTCTTAAGTATCGATTGTGCTTGAAACACTTAGCTGTGGTAACCCTTTGTCCCTTTGCTCACGCACATAGGAAAGTTTGCATTCCATCAACTCTTGAAGCTCAAATCTTGCTTTTAGTCCTGCACTTGGGAATGTTTTCATTTCATTGACAATGCATGTTGACCTGCTGTCACCATGGAAACACAAAGGTGCTGAATTACGGTCTATCCCAAAGTTCCAACACCCACAGTATAGTGTTACACCTCAGTTGCCTCTGACAGACGAAGAGGTACCTCCACCACTAATTAACTCTGCTTGGTTGCAGCCATCTGCCAGTGCAGTGCCTGTGTGAATTCCTGCTGAGTGTGAGCTCTGGACCAACCGGAGGAGCTCCAGAGAAGCAGCACAAGCAACAGCACCTGTTGCGGCACCTTCAGGTACAACACTTCCCTCTGTCCTTTCTTGTGATCGTTTCTATTGCACTGGGATGAGGTAAGTTATGTAAATGGCAATGGTAAATGAAATTCAGAATCGCACAGTATCTCATAAAGGAAGAAAAACAATGTATGCAAAATATAGATTACATACTACTCCAATATGCCAAATTCACATGTTAATTATGATTACTCCCACTTATCAAAATTAGCAAACCTACCCTCACTACACTCTTCTTGACTGCAACAAAAAGTATCATCTGCAGTAAAACCTCTCTTTTACCCTTTTCGTGGGACTCTGGGGAAAATGGTGTAAATTGCGGGAAGTGTAAATAAGGAGAAATAACTTTTTTCTTTGAAACTTGAGCACAGTATTTAGCCACATACAATCAATAAGGATTATAATATGCTTTAATATGCAATATTAGATAAATAATAAACAATAATTGCTTTTGGTGTCGTAAGAAATGGTTGTGCGTTAAACCATTATGTGAGAGTAACCATTATTTGCTGGTTGTAATTCTCTTGAGTGTTCCTTCCTGGTTGAAATAAGTTGACTGTGTGCTTCAAGCGCTATAGTGATTGAGCTGTGTATGAATCTTCTTATTCTGCATTTACTTTACGTATTCTTTAGCTCTTGTGCACTGTGCTGCAATGCAGCTGAACTTATCTCATTACCTAGAAATGTGGTAGATGATCAATATGATTAATACTCTCTGATCTTACATGAATGTAACAGTTTAGCTGTTATTGCTTACAACATTTATACTGGTTCTTTCAAGACTTCTTTGGTGTGTTTAATCTCAAACTGACCATGTTCTTATATACCAAGCCAAGTGGTGTTGCCAGCTCACAAGAATAACTCTGTAACTGTATTTTAAGGCTAAATCTTAACGCTCAGCGTTTTGCCAGACTGAATTCATGCCAGTCCCACTCGCATCTTAAGGCCTGTTTCCAACATGGCTACTTAATCAATTCTCATAATTCCCTAGTATTAATTTCTGAACAAATATGGGCTGGAGTGGCAATCTTGAGAGTGATAGCAAATCGTTCTCCAGTGATGCATTCATCAGGTCTCCAAAAACATCTAAATGTTAATGTCTTGAAATTAATACAATGAATGCTTATCTGCCATCATTTGTTCATTACATCTTTTTGTCGTGCAAGTTGCAATTGATCTATCTAAAGCAGTCATCATTTTGTCATGAGGTGAGCATGCATGTATGAGGTAATAATTGTGAATGTAAAGATACTGATTTTTTTAGTACAAAGGTCAACGAGTGTTGCTTCTGTAGTTTTTTTCTCAGTCAGTTACTAGCAAATTTTAATGAGTTTTCATTAGTATGGATGTAAAATTCTAACAGGAAAAGTTAATAGTCCAGAACAAACTAAAAACTTCAGTCATACCACTATCCTAAAAACAAGTGAAGTAATCTTTTACGCAAGGAAACATATATGGCAGAACTAATCTTGGATTCAATACTGCAATACCCAGATTTGGTGAACAAGAACATGACAGTTGATACCTTGCCAGGGAATACTACTTTTAAGTGGTAATCGAGCCTTCAATATTCATTCAGTTCAAATCAAGTCAATTGCTTTGTTATTTATTTTTTGTATTTAACAAAGTCTTGTTTTCTTGTCTTATTTTTCTTCAATTGTATTAGACTTCCATTGTTATTGACAATAAAATAAAATGGGAAAAATAAGTATTCAATACAAGCTTTGCCGGAATGTGCAATCATTTTAAATTGTATAGAGTTTTACAAATAAATTCTAGATTAAATAAATATTGTTTAACTTCAAATAAATAATATAATGTAGTAATAACTTGGATTAAGAGGAATAAATATTATTCAATAATATTGGTAACAATATTTGTCATGACATCTAGAAATAGGAGAGACCATTGTTAGTGAATATTTTCGCAGTGCATTTGGTGGGATGATGTATGTTATGAGATAGTATTGTTTTTCAATTATTCCAGCTGTGAATAAATTGGGTAGTTTAGTTACATAATGCATAATGTGCAATGTATTTCATGCTCTTCAGTTGGACATTAAAAGTATTCTTACCCTACAATTAACAGTATTGGTGACTATTTTTTACATCTTTCGTAATTATTTAGCAGCAATCATGAAAATTGAAAACCTTTGTATTTAAAATATATTTCTGAATGTATACAACATGCTGTATTTGCTGTATTGTTTGCTGGCAGGCTGTGCTGACAGATCCTGAACAGGATCCCACTGCACCATGTGAGGTCTTGGAATACTTCTTGCGTAGACTGGGCTCCTCGCAGACCTCGTCTCGGGCACAAGCCATTCGTGGCCTCAAGCAGGTGCTCTCTTCAGTTGTGCTTGAAGAAGAGCCCTTGGATGCTGAGCACAGTGAGAGTGCTTTGGAGAGGTAGTTTGTCAAGCAGGACTGGACTGCAAAATATCCTATTTTGATTGTCAACAATTCCTATCAAATTCTTTTTGATGTAAAATGAAACAGATGAAACTTTTATAGTTTTTCTTCTGTCCCAAGAAGAATTACGTATTACTTTGTTTATAATTTTTGCACACTAATTTTCAATTGCTTGTTTTAACAGCATGAGTATTTAGCTCTTGTTCTTGTCTCATGTATTCCATCAAAAAAGGTTGCTTTGTCAAGAACTCTTGAGACTGATGAATCTGTTGAATATCCCATGGCAGTCTGAAGTTTGGCTTTCAATTTTGCTCTGTTTTCAGTTGCACCTGGCTGTTAAGAGCTCTGCCACTTCTGCCACACTTTCCGTCCGTGCGTCCTCAGGCAGTTCAGGCCCTGCGCCAAGCGTGCCAGGTTGAGAATGAGCCTGCGTTGGTGAGCAGCTACATTTGCTTCCTTGCTGCTCATGCAGCCCAAGACACACTGCCCGATCTAGCTGATTTGGTTCTTGTAAGTAGTGCCGTATTGTATCATCATCGTTATTATCTGGGCTGTCCAGGTGACGCCGCGTCGAAGGCTGGGGTGCCGACATTTTGACTGACATATCGAGGTCCTCTTCAGGGCTGTACTGCCTGAAGAGGACTGCAATATGTTGGTTGAAACGTCGGCACCCCAGCCTTCGATGCGGCGTCACCCGGACAGCCAGATCATGACTCTGGCCGCGGAAGCTTACGATATCATCATCATTATTATCACCATCATCATCATCATCATCATCATCATCATCATCATCTCATAACAGTAACAACTATTTTTCATTCTTCATATTCCTTTCCTCCTCGATTTTCTCCCTTAATCAGCAAGCTCTCAATTGTAGAATTATACAACATAGTTTTTATAAAAAGTATCTGACCAATTGTAATTACTGAGGAGAAAAAAAGAAGGGAAAAACTTTCATACAAAATTTATCTAAGAAAGAAAATTAACTTCTAGTTATTAGTATGGAGCAAAAAATGGCATTTTTTTTGGCATTGATAGAAATGATCACTGTTTTCTGGCAGGACATGGCACAACTGATTGTGGAAAGAAGTTCCATTGTGGCAGCCATTTTGCCATCGCCTGATGATGATGTACCAGGTGCTGCAGCTACACAACATGCCCTGATGCTCATGTTCCATTCTTTTCTGCAGAAGGTAATTTAGAAATAATCTTTCTGTAATCTTGCATTGCTAGAGTTTCTGTAAAAAAAAAAAGACTGTAGTGGTGGAGTTTCTGTGAAAAAAAAAGACTAAACTCAAAGTCACAAAACTGGTTGAGGTTAAAACACAAAATGAAACCTTCATTCGGACAATTTTTGCACAAAGATTTAGTGACGAATTTACACGCTATTGATTGAAGAAGGCATTGTTACAAGGTGATGATTACAAAAGTGACGATCAGTTATTTAAGAATGTGTCTCAAAAACACCTCTAATACCTGTCTGTGTAGTACTGTAAGGTTATCTTTACTTTCTAACTTTTATATTATTGAAATTTCATTTCTTGCCAATATTTAACAGGCTCGTGAACCTCGCCAAGAAGGTTACCCATGGTCTGACAGCCAAGATCAGATTTTAGTGAATTGGAGTACTGGAGAACAAGCTACAATGCATGTGCTGATTGTCCATGCCATCATTATTCTTTTAAATTATGGCCCTCCTCAAGGTTTGTGCATGAATTTCTTTTTTCCTAGTGTATTTCATTATTTTAACTGAACTACTTAAATACAATAAGTGCAGAATACAAATTAAAAGAATCCCTGTCTGTTTTAAGAGTAAATCTGAACTTCTATGCAGAATTATTTGTTTTGTCTTGTGTTAAAAGTTAAATACTCTCTTAATCTTCATAGCTAGGGACAACTTAATTGTAGGTGTTTAATTTTTTAAAAAATCTTTTCTTTAAATTTTTTTTAAATTTATGTATTGAGAATTACATTATTCCATTGCTTTTGTTTTTAGAACATGACGAATTATTTGAAAGCCTCTTGGACATGTGGTTTCCTGTGGGAAGACCACTTCCAAAGGCTTATCTTGTTGTAACATCTGAAGAAGCATTGCTTATCCCAGATTGGCTGAAATTGCGGATGATTCGATCCAATGTTGACTGCCTTGTTGATGCAGCACTAACAGATTTGGAACCTGGACAACTAGTTTTGTTTATTCAGTCCTTTGGAATCCCTGTGCAATCAATGAGGTATTTATACTGTTTAAACATTTTGTGTTCATGTCATTATTGTGAAGTAATAAAAGAAACTGTTGGCATACCAAGGTTTTAAAAGTTAACAATGGCTGATGTGTTATCATTCGGTTAGTTATACTGAATGATCTAAAATAGCATTTTAAATTCTGAAATTTTTTACATTGCCATTCCGTCATGAAACTTGCAAAGTTGATGCAACAATAACCTGCAAAGATGGTAAAAATATCATGCATATCTACAATACATAATATTCGCAGTTATATTCTTGACATCCACCATGAATTTGCTGGGTAATTCAGACCAATATTTTTTTTAATGGGCCAGTAAACAGAGAATCCCAAACAAACGGCATTGTATCAAATGAAATGTAACGTGAAAATTAATGCAGAGATTTTGTTATGATGCATGTTCGACAAGACTGCTTGGAATCTTGGTTCGACATCCAAATAATTTGTGTTTTGGAGTGTTAAAGAAATGGAGGCCATCAACAAGTGCAGAACAGGTATTAATCGCGCAACTTTTCTTGAACAGTGGCTTGGAGAAATGCAGGTAGTGGGGGTATTAGTTACGACATCAACTACTAGACTTAATGAAGCAATGCCAACCTCTGGAATATCAGTCATGCCCATGCAACTCTCTCAATAAATTGAGTACTAATTTTCCCAGGAGTTCGAAGTATCTCCTGCAATGGATCTGGAACTGCTAGGGCCATTTTTTAGATATTGTTTAGAAAAATATAACCAAGAGTTCTCGGTTTCATCACAAAATATATTTTCTTATAAAAATATGCCAATGAAGATGTGTTTGGAATGTTGTCATGTGCTTGCTGCGAGCTTTGGTCTTTAACTGTTTAATGCTCTAAAAGGGGGAAATAAGGTCATCGTTCAAGAAAAGTTGCGCGGGTAATAGAAAATCTGGTGAGAGAGAAGGGGCACGGGTAATAGAAAATCTGGTGAGAGAGAAAGGAATGTTCTTAGTTGCCATCTGCTGAAAGACTTAGAACAATACAAATTCAATGCGCAAAATTTTCAGAGTGACCTAAAAGGTCAGATGTGGATGGAAGGAGGACCAAAAAGAAAGAAACATTGACACATGAAGATGATTTTATGGAACAAGAAAATGATTATTCAGCAATAAGTCTTAACATTCTCTTCAACGATGAAATTTTCAAGTCAATAAGACAATTTGGAATTTTATTTTCACTAAATAGTAAGAATTAGTTAAAAATTTAAAAATTCTTAAGAGGCTTCTCCAAAATTAGGGGATCTTATATTCTGAGTCGACTTATATTCAGGTAAATATGGCAGTATTTGTTCACGTTACAAGAGCAAGTTAATATTTCTTCTTTTTCCAGCAAGCTCCTACACACACTAGATCGAGCTGTGACAAGTGATCCAACACCAGTGGCAGAAGCAGTACTAGACAAGAGCTATATGGCTCAGCTGGTAGAAGTGCAGCACCATCGTGGTGCTCGTGGTGGTCACACTCTTGTGGAAGTACTGCATTTGGAACAACCCCAGTTACCTGGTAAATACAATCATTGTTTAGGAATGCATTGCCTAAAGTATTAGTAATGCCGGAAGTGTTAAGTGAGTTATGATTTATTGAAAGAGTACCAAGAAGAAAAAAGCAGTAGCAGACGTAGACCTCTTCCACATCTACAGGAGAGCCTGACTTCAAGAGATGGTGAAATGCTAAGCTCACCAGAACAAGTTATGTCTGCAATGACCCAGGTCTTCCTTCAGCACAGTGGAGCTACCCACAATCATTTATTCAAGAAATTGCAAAGGGTATACGTCATTACTATTTATTACTTACATTAACGTATGTCAGAAGAATTGCAACTGTCAGAAGTACATTGAAGTTGGAAGAAACAATTTCTTGTTTCTTTAATATTAAATTTTCAGTTTCTAAATTTGCTAACATTGGTGATAATGATGGTTTCTATTATCTATGAATACTTTTCATAGAATTTCATGGATTGATAGATTTCCAAAAAAATTACTAGTATCTTAGTAATGTTTTGAATTATTTATTTGAATATGCTTTCAATTATGCTTCTTGGTCTGCAGACCCTGGCAATGGAAATGCAGCAGAAAGATAAGTGGCTGCTCTTAAATGCTGCAGTCATGTGGTTGGAAATAGAAGGTCCAAAGCACATGTTGGAACTGGTTCAATTGAAACGTTTGACAGCCCCACTCCTGCGACTGCTGGTGACTGCCACACTAACCAACGCTGCTGCTTCTGCTCAGAATTTGTCACAGCGTATGAGCATTGTACTTCAGAGGTTGTCAAGTTGTGCTCCTCTTAAAGCATTAATGCGAACGCTGCTGAATCAGCTAAGTTCAGTTCATCAGACACCTTCAAAGAAAGTCAGTCGTTACAGTTTGGAAATGGCAGACCCTATGAAAGGTTCGCTTCTTGAAGTATTAATTTTGTAGTCTGTATAGATCTCCAAGACCATGTAAAGGAGTATTTTTGCTTGGGTGTGTTATTATAACAATTAATCATATTTTATCATAACAATTACTCAAAAATTATGACATAAATATGTTTTGTATGTTTCTGTCAAGTGAATTCATGAAGGGAAGGATTGATCGTCAAGATTCAGAAATGTTTGCAATCAGTTAGATGCAAGATAATAATTGCAAATCAGAAAACCTTAAATTCACAAGTTCTTAGTCTTACAAATTTTGATTAATAACAATTCAAAGTTGCATTTGTATTCGGTATTTGTGCATTTCTTTTATAGTTTTATTTCTTTATCGGTCACATGAGTCTTTAACACCTGTTAAAATGCAACCCTGCAGGTTTGTTAAGTGCACTTGTTCCTACCTGTATTGTTAAGAAATTTAACTTTCTTAGCAATGAAAACAATCATAGATTCATCGCGAGTCAAATATTTGTTAAGGAAAAAACATGATGATGTACAAAACAAATCAGATTCAAACAATTCAGAAGTAATTCACATTGGTTTGGGGAATAATTATTCTTAATTGTAATATTATTAATAGTACAATTAGATAAATGTATATAAAGGTTAATTCTCTAAATTTTCGAAAATTTCAAAAGTTTGAAGATTATTTTTCGATGTCGAATTTGTTTGTAACTATATAATCGCATAAACAGATTTTTAATTTGTACAAATTTGTGTCCACCAGAATTTTTTGTAACTAACACAGTAATTTTTTTAAATTTTCACATAATTTGTGCAATTGTGTGTGCAAGATTTGCAATTTTAAAAAATAACATAGACAAGATTTTCGCAAAAATGGCTACAAATTTTTCTTTACATTTTTGGTAGGGTTAGTGTCAAATAAACCCTATATGATGACATTCATACCATATTGCTCTATTCTTTTATTTTTTCAAAAATTAGAAAAATTTATTCTTTTATACTTGTCTCTCACTGCAGTAATATTTACTTTAAAGGCAATTTCTTCACATTATAATATTTATGAGTATATGTACTTTAAATAATGTCAAATAAAGTTTCTGGAAACCCCAATAGTTTTCTGTGAAAATGAACTCAAAATTTCGCATTTTAAAAAATGCCCAAATGTCATTTTTTCAAAAATTGCTCCAAATTTTTTCTTCAAAATTTTCCAATGGATAGTGCTAATTGCTTTGTTTAATATGCTGTTAAGTTCATTTTGGTGTATTCTTTTGTTTTCAAAAATTTTGAAAAAGAGCTTCAAATTTCGCATTTACAGTAATGCTTCCTCTCTCCCTCACACTCCCGCTCTCTCTCCCTTACTCTTTCTCAATCTCTCTCTTACTCTCCCTCACTCTTTCTCACTCTCACTCTTTCTCGCTCTCTCCCTCACTTTCTCACTCTCACTCTTTCTCGCTCTCCCTCACTCTCTCTCGCTCTCCGTCCTTCACTTTCTCTCTCCCTCTCTCTCACTCTTTCTTGCTCTCTCTCCCTCACTCTTTCTCACTCTCTCTCACTCACTCTTTCTCGCTCTCTCTCACTCTTTCTCGCTCTCTCTCACTCTTTCTCGCTCTCTCTCACTCTTTCTCGCTCTCTCTCACTCTCTGTAACACTCTCTTCCTCTCGCTCTCTCCCTTTTGTTCTTTCTCCCTCTCTCTTGTTCTTTCTGCCTCTCCCTCACTCTTTCTCTCTCTCTCCCTCACTCTCTCTCCCTTCCCCTTGCTCTCTCCCTCACTCACTCTACATCACTTTCTCTCCCTCTCCCTCACTCTTTCTCCCCCTTGCTGTCTTCCTCTTGCTCTCTCCCTCCCTCCATCACTCTCTCGGTCGCTCTCTCCCTCCGTCGCTTGCTCACTCTCTCCCACTCTCTTCCTCCCTCTCTCCACACTCATTCTCCCACTCTCTTCCTCCCTCTCTCCACACTCATTCTATCCCTCTCCCTCCCTCACCCTCTCCCTCACACTTTTCCTCCCTCCATCCCTCACACTTTTCCTCCCTCCCTCCTCCCTCCCTCTCTCCTCTCTCTCCCTCCCTCCCTCTTCCCCTCTCTCTTCCTCCCTCTTCCTCTCTCTCTTCCCCTCTCTCACTCTCTCCTCTCCTCTCTCTTCTTTCTTTCCTCTCTCTCTCTCTCTCTTCTCCTTTCTTTCCTCTCTCTCTCTCCTCTCACCTCTGAAAATAGATATGAAGTGTAAGGAACAAAATGGAAAATTTGGAATTCAATGGCAATAATGAGACAATGAAGAGAAGTGAATGTAGGCGAGAGGCACCATGGAAAACAAATACACACGCAAGGCATTATATACTTCCCTCCATGAAATCATTTGAGTAACTTAACCTGCCAGGAGTTCATGTGAAAGTCCTTATTTCATTCTTCAAATATTGATATTTAGTAATGTTGTATTGTACCCTATTATTACAATTAGAGTAGCAGAACAATGTGCGGGATACTAAAAATGAATTTGATATTTGCTAGCATTTGGCGATAATGGAGAGAGATACTCTCCAAGGCATCTGAATACCTCCTATGATATGTTCCATCATTTGTTTTTCCGTAGTCCAATTTCTATAATAGTTTGTGTGGGACATGAGCGGTGTCCATTAGGCACATACCAGCAGTCAACACCATAATTCAAGTATAAAAGACAAAGAGCCTTACATGAATATGAAAACTTGGAAGACTGGGTGCTTTCATGCTCTTAACGCCTCTTCCCAGTTTTACCATTGGATTTGATATTTGCATTCAAATCTGCTGTCAAACACCAAAATGATACTTCAGAATATAATTTTTACAAGATACCATCCCATACTTAATAAAATATAATGTGGTAATAATCAGACTTTTTTGCCACTTTCACTGCCATTTAAGTTATTAATTTTTACTACATTTTAAACATTTAAAATAATTTGTTCTACTTAAGAAACCTTTTTCATAGATTCATTGCCTTAGAAAATATTTTAAACTTTTTTTCAAACACCTTTTTCTGAAATATGGTTTTTTAAATTTTGGAATTGAAATTTATCATTGAAGTATTATGAAAACAAATGTATTTTAAATTGAGATAAATTTTTATTTCAAAAATTTCAATGCGTGAAGTCATATAAAATTTAATTTAAAGAAATTGGAGAAAAAAAACATTGTTTAGAAGAGCTGGTGAGAATGTCAAGTTGGAAACAAGATAAAGAATTCTGATTTTTATTAAATCATTGTTTGAAACATTTCACCTTATTTTGCTTAGAGACAATTACAATATTAATCAGGTATGTAGAAGCATTAAGTCAGAAATACTTAGAAATAATTGGGAAAATAGAGACAAAATGTAGGGAAAATAGATTCAGATGATCAGTAGGCATCCTGAAGTGATTTATTTGGTTTCCTATTGACAGCTCTGACAATGGCTCCTTCTGGTCAACTGGAACATATTGGGAATAAGTTGATGAACAAAGGTGAGCAGCAAAACTGCACTCCTTTCTTAGTGGAAAGTCTGGCTCGACTTTTACTAACTGATACCACTGACAGTAGTAATGAAAAAAAAATAGTAGCTTTAAAAGCTGAAAAGCTTCCGCCAGCAGATAGTCCTGCTCATATAGGGCTGCTAATTGATTGGCTTGTATCTCTGGAACCTGAACTGATAGGCAAGAGTTCCAACTTGCAGGTAAGATGATACTTACTTAAAAATGCGTAACAATAAATGTTTTCTAAAAGAAAGTAAACCATTTTGCTGCAATTGTACAAATAAAAATATGGACAATAATGAGTTCTTTGCTGCAACTCTTGAAATATTGTTTAATATGTGTCCATTTGATATTAATTTTAGATGCAACTCCTCTTTGGCCAGTCTTCTAAAGAGAAGCAAAACTTGAGTTTCGACATAAACACGTGTCGTCCATATCTCCTTAGTCTATTGACTCATCGTGCAAGTTGGCCAACACTACATCACTGCATGACTCACTTATTAGCCAGCTGTGATAGTTCTCGCTATAATGCATCTTCTGTTCTGGATTTCATGTGGGCCTTGACATGCAATCCACGTCTCTGGCAAGGACGTGATCGTTTCACCCCTAAGCATTTCCATCCTGAAGATGTGCTTGGACTATCATTGTCACAGGTTAGAAAGGAAATGAAAGTGATTTGTTTATAACTAATTGTGTTCCTTTCAGGAACTATACCATGCAGTACTTGCCTAGCGTTTTGGCATTTCGGGAAATGATGATGAATTTTTTTAAATATACTGTTTTAATAATTGTTGTGTGATCTTTTGTACAGTTACTGGTTCTAGTTGATTATGTGGTTGCTGAGGCAGAAAATGCACAGCTAAGTGATGTCCCTCCAAAGACTGTTTTGGAAGGAATTGAAGCTCGTTTACCGCTGTTGCAGCAGTGCCTTGATGAAGGAGAGCACTTGGTTGCTATTAGTCGGCATTTAATTGGCATAGTGACTGCTAAAAAAGGGTAAATTATTGAACTATGATTATTGAAGTGGTGATTTAAAATTCACTTAAAATTTGTTTAGTATTTTTAATTATCTTGATGAATACTACTTTCTCACAGTATAATTTGTGATTTCCCCAGGAGACGCGTACATGTGTATTCTGCAAATGAAGCAGTAATTATTTCCAATCTCTCTCTTTCTCCTCCTTAACTCTTTGATTGATATGTTGTTCAGAATTTGAATGTCCTTTTCAGCAAGATTTTCTTTCTGCAAAGCAACTCAAGTTTTAGACCACCAAAAAGCATGTTTTATTTTCAATTTTTTGTGAAATTCGTTTTCAAAATCTAGTTTGTTCACTTTTGTATGTGCATGAAACTATTTCATATAATTACATAACCTTTTTAGGATCCAGACTGAAGTTGCAAGCTTGCTCTTGCTCTTGCTGTATTTACAACAACCAGCAATTTTACGCCACCTTTCTGAGAGTGAACGAGACATATTGTGGGTGCATTCCAATATCACGACTCAAAGCAGCAGCCTCCTTGACACAATGTCACACACATTATTAACAGCACTCACAGCTGGCTCACATACTCATGCTGGCAAAGACTGGACCCGTAAAGCTCATGATTATGAGTTATTGACCCGGAAAATGGCATCTGTTCATCCCATCCTAGTGCTTAGGTATATTTATTTTTCAACATGCTTTCACTTGCTCTGGGAATAATTAAGACTGTTTAAGTTCAAGGAATTGCAATGCAGTATAGTCCACTTCTGCCGTTTTTCAAATTATTATTTGGTCTTCTGCAGAATTGGATTGTTGTTTGATATGTTTAAACAAATGGCTTTTCAACAAAACTTCTTGACTGTTTTGTGGCCATAATTGAAAAAGTTTCCTTCATTCAATTGTTGTTACTCAGAAAAACCTTTTTTGTTCATTCAGGCAGCTGCCTATGCTTGCAGCTACATTGCAAGGTCGTGTTCACCTTGATTTGCAAGTATTCCGTGCTCGCCATCATCTTTCCCTCTTTGGGCAAGTCTTGGGGCTGTTAGAGTTGCTGCGGCCGTGGCTGTTTGCCCCTGAGCATGCATCTGGCCTCCACAGCATTCTGTCGTGCTATCTTGCTTTGGCTCGGCAACATGGGTATGCTAAAGATGTTGCTACTCTCCTTGTGAGGCTTGTTGCTCTGCTGCAAGCATTTGTGGCGGCTGATGCTCCCCGAGCCTCACGATTTCTCCAGCAACATGCTGTCATGCTTAGGTAAGATCATTGGTAAGCTAAGATGGTAATCATTGCAGTAAACCGTGCATCGATCTAAAATTGCAATTGCTTGCAATTCACAATGTGACATTGTCAATGAATGAACCATATATTCTAAATAATAATAATAATAATAATAATAATAATAATAATAATAATAATAATGTTGCTATGAATTTGAATAATCAACTTAGTTACTTTCATATATGACTAGTGATTTATGATAAGAGGGAAATTTGAAAAACAACCTTTGCTAAGTATAAAGTATTGAAAATAAAGATTGTTGAAAAGAACGCAATAAATGCTTAGTTATTGATGGTGCACATCTTCAATCTTTTGGAATTGATATCTTCTGTTTTCATGTTGAATAAAATTTGTACTTTGCGTTGAGTGTATTATTAAGATTTATTAATATTTGTTAATACTACGTTTAAGATTTACTGTTCACATTGTATTTTCTTTTCTTATATCCCTCATGGGATATTGACAACATAGTTTTGAGATAACTAATATTTAGATTTCCTGAGCAACTTTGAAATGTTGAGAGATGTTGTAAAACTATTATTTTGATGCATGGCCTTTTGCCTTTGCCTACCATTCCATATGATTGCTTTCACAGTTGCTGGCATTATTTCTATCAGCTCAATGTACACAAAATTAAACAAAAAGAAGTCTTAGGTATTCATCTTTTACCATTTCAGTGATCTACAGCATATGCATCCAAGCCTGAGTGGATTACGTTCCTTGCTAGGCAGCCTGTCATTGCCACGCGATGGTGAAGATGGAACTGAGACACTATTAACAGCAGTAGCAGTAGTGCCTCCCCCTTCTTCCAGTCCCCATTACGCTGCACTTTTGCAGGTCCTGAGTCGTCAGCAAGGAGATGGTAAGTAGCTTTTGCCAGTGGAATATGTGAATTTCTCCATGTGAATTGCTGACAATTTTATACATTGGATTAGGTATTTGAATATATTATATTAATTGTACTGTATTTCATAGATAATCGATGTTAAGTAGAAAATGGCTTCTGAACTTAGTTTTTTGTGTAAATTATATTATTTTACAAAATATTAGTATGATTACAACCCATACAATTTTTTTTTATAAACACAGTCAAATAGTTGTTCCAGAAAGTTAGCATTGTGTTTTGTTTAAATTCCTTATATCTAAACATTAGAATTTCACATATATTGTCATTGCATGTTTTACCCATATTTAATATAAGTTTTTAGGGTATATTGCTTTTTAATGGAGATTGTGTTGTAAAATTGATGCTCGGTGCATGTTGCACAGAGCTTTTGCACGTTACAGAAGTCTTCTCTGCTTTACAAGAGCTCGAACATCTTTCTGTCCGCAAGCCCTCAATACTTGAAGCATTTACTGAGGTGTTCGGTGACTTGCTTGTTTCTCCTGCTGGCAATATCAGGGCATTGGCTCACACCTTACTTCTTCGCTACATGCGCCATGACCCTGCTGGCACCAATGCAAGTGCTGCCTTGGCATCGTTTATGCGATGTTTGGAGAGTGATCAGCCCGATGTGCTAAGCACAGCACTAGACCGAATGCCTGAACTTGTTGTGTGTGCCCAAGGTTGGTCAAATTTGTGTTCAAATCAATTAGTGTTTCATTTAGTATTCAGAACAATTTTGTTTGCGAGTTTTGTGAAATTTCTCATTCATTCTCATGTTTTCTCTTTTCATAATCAACAAAAATCAAGGAAAATATTCACTAGTCCTCTTGTAGCTTTGACAGACTACGTTATTGATACAAGTTTTCAATAGTGTAGTGTGTTACTCATGTCCACAAAATTAACTTTCATGAATTTAATGAATTAAATGGCACTCTTGTAGAACACAAATTATTTGATAAGTTGATTATTTGATCCACATGAGGCTCTATTACGTTTATTCAATAGATATTTGATTTTTGTCACCATTATAGAACTATTAAAAAAAGAAGTCCGTTTTTAATAACAAACCATTTTTAAATTAATTAAGCCTTCCTTATGCATTTACGTTTGTTTTTTTTTTTTTTCAGAGCATGGACTTCCACTTCTACAGAGAGCTTTTCGTTTGGGAATGTATGCAAGCGTAAATGCTCTGCCCTCTATTACAAAAGCAATTGGACTTCTTAATGTACAAGCTGGCTGCTAACTTGTCAGATCCTGTCACAGTAAATTCTGTACTGTACATGAGACTATTGTAAATAATATATGTAATAAATAATTTATGTATTTTATCTTTTAAGTAAGATGTTAAAAAAACATGCATCCTAACAGAGTCAGTTTCATTTAACCAATTTTTTTAAGGACTAGTATATTAGGGTTGTCACAATGTTGATAAAGTTAATATTTTAATCTTCCTCTCTCATTATATTAGGAAGTTCAAGCATGGTGTAGTGTTACAGCAATCAAGTGCAATATTGATCTGTGCATGCACAACTTGAGTTTGGCATCACTATTGAGCATCTGTTCGTGTGCAGAAGTAGATATTGATGTGTTGATTTCTGTATGTTATTCCTTGCTCACTGTTCAATATGTGAAGAATGAAAGAAGAAAAAGAAGACTTGTGCCACATCGAACTCTTGGGAAGTTTTGTAGTTTTGGATTTTTTCCCCTTCTCCATAGAAACAGTTGTGTAGGTAATTGTGTAAATATGTACCATTTCAAAGAGTTCACCAAGATGTGTATTTGAGAATTTCTTCATGCACAAAATAAGCAAAATTTTTTGATGTGTTTCGGTTGAGCTACAAAAGCACGTACTTTCATGTATGCAAAATAATATTGCATTTTATATCCTATTATCATTCAGGCATCAAAATGTAAACAATGTAACATAAAATTAATATTTTGAAAGAAACTGGACATGAAATGATGTAACGTTAATGATCAGATTGAATTAAGGAAGAAATTTCTATTCATTGATAATGTAGTTGTCAGTGGTAATTGAAAAAAAATTGAGCATCTGTAATTTTTGAAATCCCAGAGGTCTAAATTTCTTATGCCTCATTAAGTAAAATTTGCTCTATGAGCATATATTTGTACAAAAGTCGTGTCATAGAGAAACTACAAAGAACTCATAAACATGAAAGAATTCTGGGTCACTTTAAAACAAGCCAGCAGAAAATCAGCTGAAGAAACGTTAGTCTACAAAACATCAAAAAGGGATAAGGACCTGAAATACAGCAATGTTATACTTGGATTTTTTTCTAATGTAGACGATGACAGTTCTTCAGCTGTTATGGTGTCACCCAATCGAGAGCTAAAACGTCATCACGGTGACGTTAAAGCTCTCGATTGGACAAAACCGTAACAGCTGATGAACTGTTATCGGCCAAGTTACAGAAACCCAAGTATACTCAACTTTGTGGGGTCAATTCACAGAGTTCCTTGCGGTCCTTGGCTGGCCGAACTTTGAGCGGCCGCGGTTCAGGTCAAATGACTCGTGGAGAATCGATGCACGTACGATATGTACTGCAGTTTTTATATTGCTGCGTTTGACATTTGATTAGGTGTTACGGTGCTGTCCAATCGGGACCGTAACGTCACTATGGTGGTGTTCAACGTTCTGATTGGATGACACGGAAACAGCTAATTTACTTCAAACGCAGCTTAATGAAAATCGCAGTATAAAAGGAAGTGTTCTTTTTCTTTTTAATTTGTTTATTTTTACACTCATCATAGTAATCATATTTATCAAGTGTCAGTATCAACAGCTCATTGCAACAAAACTTCACACACAATACATGTATAAATTTACATATCATGGTGAATGACATGGGTGAATTCACACCGCGCACCGATTTTTGCTCGTTCTGCGCACGGTTTAAGATATCTTGGACCCCGGTGAATAAGTTGATAAGTCATGAAAACCTAATTTTACAGGGGAGCAAAAAACAACTTTCAACTGATACTGTAAATCAGGGATTAATGAAATTCAAACAAACCCTACACACAACTACAGTGTTTTTACACCTCTTTCATTGAGTATACTTTCGTATGCAGAATTAAGTGTTCTTACCTTTTAATTAGAGTTATTCTGTTATCACGCAAAAATTCGAAAATACAATTTAGTTATCCCGTTATTAACGTAGAACAGAACATGAAGTATGACACATGTTTCATTTAACTTCAATGTTTTTTCAACATTCTGTTAAAAATAATTAACAATTAAGGCATAACTGATAAGAAAAAACCAAACATGAGAAACTTTTAATTACTGTTTGACAAGAATCACATTTTTTACTGATACATCATGAACAACGCACAAATGAACGTCAAAGAAATTATTACACATGAGTACACTCACTTGGAACACTGGAATTGTTAATAAGGATTCATTTCCTCTAAATCTGGATCTATACATTGAATGTTTGCTGTAGACAGCTTTTTGTAAAAGTCATGAAAATCTGGAACTATTAATGGAAACAAGTTGAATCAAATTCTTTCTTTAATTCAAAATCTCTTCTTTTCAGTCCAATGAGGGTTTTCTTCGGAATCTCATACTCTGCCAGAAGTGCACGATGTCACGCTTTTGGCTCTATTATCGCATTTACTTTTTGTCTGCTAGGTTTTCGGCATTTCATCTTTGACCCTGTGTTTCAACAACCTTTGCTACGGCAACCAGTCATCTTCCATGGGCGATGGTCTAGGCGCGGCGGCCGAGGGGAATTCCAATTTTCTCTCTTCTGACACTAGCGACAACTTAATTTTATGAATTTATCATGTTATTGAAAGAACATAAGGTCAGTCAATTATGACGATATTGAATGCATGGATGTTCGGAGAATTTATTTTTATTTCATGTGAAGTTCGTTGATTCAAAATGTACATTTACGGAGTCCTTTCTGTAAAGTTGGCCGTTCTGGAAGAAAGACTTTCTGACTCTTTACGGTGAGTGCATCTTGTAAAGTGAATACGAGTGCTTGTGGAAAATTTCTCATTGTTGCGATATGTACCAGAGTAGTGAAATTTTGGAAATAAAATAATATTAATTTGTGAAAAACGTATCTAAACAATAGTTATTGTTGCAACGTGCTGGAGTGCAATCACCGTATTTTTGAAAGCAAGTTATTTTGTGTTTTGTATGAATTCTATTACCGTCAACATTCTCAATGCATTACTAATACAGAAACTAGAATGTCCATTGAACAACAAAGCCAGAACTACGTAGGGAATATGCCAGCACCGCGAGGTGAATAAACTGATATGGTCACTGTGCATAAAATTATGAAAGTAATGTTTCAATATAGACTTTTAGTCAACGTAGTTTTAATTAATTTACAGAAATCGCTTACGTTTATTATAGTGTTCTGAATTTTGGAAATTACATTTCCGTCATTCAATGAAGCTGCAACCTCCAGTTTGTTGAGACACCAGCCGCCACTGGTACACGGAAACTTCAGCAACCAAAGTATTTTCGCGTCAACACAATGACAATCATGCGAGTCCATATTCGTAGATAAAGTTAATTTCCTTTAAATAAGATTGGCGGCTGCCTATGACCCCGCGTGTGAATGAGCCACACACATGTACGTCATCTCCAAGTGTTTGATCTGCAGTGTCGCACCGGTTATCTTCGTTTTCCGGTGATATGATCTGTATTTTCCGGTGTCATCATCTGCATTTTCAATCTTGTCTAATCAGTTCGCAGATTTGGATCTCTCGGGAATCTTTCTCTTGGTCGTAATACACATCCACCTCCTAACTTTAATATGTTTCTTTTCTCACTGTTGGCCCCTTTTAGTCAAAAAGTGAAACCATTCACACATAGAAACTCATTCCGCTTGTATTCAATCAAGATTTGGTCATGTTAAGCATATTCAGCGTTAATTATGAGCTCTTCAACAAATATATTTACCTGAATATGCTGACAAGTGTATTAACATATTTCTTTCCTATTATTGTAACTAATATTCTAGCGTGAAAAATGAGACAACTCGACTTATTTCATTTTGATCAGTGATCTCATGTCATTGATACAGCGTGAATAACCAGACAACTCGACTTATCTTGTTAGGGTTTCTGATTTTCAGAAATTTACGTAATGTTCGTAGATACACATGTCTATTACTCATCAACCATTAGGAATTCAACTTATCTGGTTATTCACAAATGTAGAGAATCTTTCAGAGAATTCAGGAGTATATATATCTCATTTTCACCAACATGTCGACTTATCAGATTATTCACCGGGGTCAAAGATATATTTCTTATACTGCAGTTTTTACGTTGCTGCGTTTGGCATTTCATTAGCTGTTATGGTGCCGTCCGATCGGAACCTTACATGTCTCCATGGTGGCGTTCAACCTTCCAATTGGATGACACGGAAACTGCTGATTTTCTTCAAACGCAGCTAAATAAAAATCGCAGTATACGCCGTGGTTCTGCGCAACAACAGTTTGCACAGCATGAACACTTCCTTTGAAGAGCCAGACCAAAGAGTATATCTGGCCGCATGTTGCATGGAGGGCGAGTAGTGTTGAGAAACATTTTGAAAGGGGTAAAAAGTAACAATTTTTAACGGCAGCCAACCAAAAATAACACGAAGGTGTACAAAATGCAATATTTAAAATAAATGCTTCATAAATCTGTTTCAATGTCTTCGAGGTAATAATTTTGGTATCTGGCTGCACTTAAATTCCTGCTAATATTGTGACGCAAACTGGTGTCTGAAGCTCATTGGTTGAAGTCGGATACGATGCGCAAGAGCCCCCTCTCCCCCGCTTTATAAGCGAATATAAAGAATGTCCCAAAATTTACGCTAGATTTGAATTAAATATAAAACATTTATTTTTCTTTAAATTATTATTTTTTTGTTATTTACGTTAGTAAACACGCACTTAGCCCCTTAGCAACCAACCATCGAAATACTGCTTTAAGAGCGCGTCCATAGCAACGGCCGCTAAAATATTTTTAATGGACTCTCGATCATTTTAGCGGCCGTTGCTATGAACACTTCCCAGACATTTTTCCAAATCTGCTTGCATTAGTAGAAAAAACATTCAACTGTCTGATCACAAACAAAGCATCCAGTACCACCAACCCGTGCTACAGAAAATCAAGAGTAATGACAATTCTGAACTCGCGAAAGTGATCCATATATTTAAAAAAATAAGGTATTCTGCCATAGCTTCGTTTAGAGCTTCCACTGAACCGATTGTTGTATTTTTTTCTTTTAAATGAAAGAATATGATCCCTAGATGTGTTATCAGATATTGTTTGAGTTGATTCACCAACATTTACGGTGTAAATTAATCAATTAAATCATTCTTTAATAGTACGCTTATCAATAGTCAATTGTTTTCTTTCAAACGGTGGCAGTTTCAAAATCGATATACATGAGTCCATAGATGTGAGCTCATGCTGCTTGATGTTTTGTTTTGATTGTTGAGATTTGTTTACAATTCGTCAAGGTTTTGTTTCAGTGTAATAATTGCATTGTGGTGTTGATAGTTTGCATGTATTTGCTTCTGTGATGTATTTTGTAGAGAACATTCGCACAGTGGGTTTCGCTCGGTTGTACTGAAGTAGCGAAGTTGTTTACAGGTTATGTCGAATTCCGAATCGTTGTCCACACGCCCCAAAAGACGCAAACGTACATTCACTGGGCGCAGAGAAAGAGAAAGTCAGCGTAGGTGTCGTGATAGTGAGGTCATTTCGTTTTCTATTGGGTCATTGTCTATGAAATGTCAGTTTAGTTCTGCTTTGTACTTTCCATGTGAGGGAAATTCTGCAAACGATTTACTGTGTGTTGCTTAAATGTGAAAATAAGTATACCTTCGAGAAATATGCGAGAAGAAATCAAACAGTTGTTTATAGAAGATGATGACACATCAAAAAAGTTTAGAAATAATACCCTTCAGTATAATAGTGCTATATCTTTTGTGCCGATATTGCATTGCCACCTGGTCATGGGCCATACGAGTTCAAAATTTTGGGAATTCATCACAGAATATCTTCATTATACCCTCTAGATCCAAACAATGCAATATATTGTAAACATTAGTCTGGGTACAGTATTTTACATATATCTCAGATCTCACCGTCAAGTTTTGACTGGTTCTCACTAGTAAAAGTTTAATTTTAATAAGCGATAAACTAAAATAACAAAAATCATTGTATGTAACTCGTCCTCTATTAGTCTTTAAGGACTTAGCCGGAAGGTTAACTACTCGGCTTCGCTATCGCTCCGCTTCGCAGTTAACCTTCCGGCTGCGTCCTTAAAGACTCGTTTAGAGGACTCGTGACATAAATATCTATTAATCAATCATAAAGTACACTGGATAGGGTTATGTATGAAATAACACTGGGCAAATGTCCTCCACGGCTTTGCTGGTACATACGCACTCTTTTGTCGAAATTTTCCATGTCAATTGTGCATAAATGTGACCCAATTTCAGTAATGAAGCGTTGAATTTCCTCCTTCAACACACGGGTTGTTTTGGGCTTATTGGCGTAGACCTTTGATTTCAAATTAACCCATAAAAAGAAATCCAACGGTGTTAAATCGCATGATCTAGGGGGGCAATTCTGATCAACGAAACTAGAGAGAACACGACCAGGAAATGTCTTATTCAGTAATGGGATTGTTTCACGGGCTGTATCGCATGTGGCACCGTCTTGTTGAAATCACATGTTCTCCACATCAACATCATCCAATTGAGGAAGAAAGAACTCTCTGATCATGACGCGATATCGAGTACCAGTGACAGTCACTGCTTGACCAGCCTCATTTTCGAAGAAGTATGGTCCAATAATGCCTCCAGTTCAAAATCCACACCAAACAGTGACACATTGTGGATGCATCTGTTTTTCGACATTCAAACGTGGGTTCTCTGAACCCCAAATGCGGCAATTTTGACGATTAACAAAGGAGAAAATGTGCTTCGTCGCTTAGGGTGATTTTATTTTATTTTATTTTCGAAAAATCAGGGTCCACTTGTTAATATTCAATAATCCATTCAACAACTCTCTTCGCTGGGCATGGTCATTAGGCTTAAGTTCTTGTGTTAACTGTACTTTGTAGGCATGGAGCCGCAGATCTTCAGTGAGTATACGCTTTTGAGAGCTTCTTGAAATTTGCAGTTCTTGTCCACGTCGTCGAATTGATGTTCTTGAATTTTCACCAACACTGTCACGCACTGCTTCGATATTGACATTTGAACGGCTTGTTTTTGGACGACCAGTATGTTAAGCATCACCAGTAGATCCAATCTTCCTGAATTGTTCAATTACTCTCTTCACAGTTGAAGTTAAATCAATATTCCGACCATATTTTGTACGAAATTTTCGAACTGTGACCGCCAAACTTTCATTATTTTTTAGATATTCGTTAACAATGAAAACACGTTGTTCTGTCGTGTAACTCCATTTTTACTTACCCTAGAATCATGGTGGAAATAACCATTGCCTAGAAACCACCATGCCTAGAATGTCAGCTGTTAAATTGTTTATTTTTCAGGTTTGCCAACACTTTACTGCACAAATAGCAGCAAATTCAAATCTTGCGTAAATTTTGGAAAATCTTTTATATATACAGGATGACCAGCGATCTGCCTTTTTGAAATTCAATGTTTCCCTCCCGGTTTTCCAGGTCTGAGAATATAAAATTTCCAGGTTCTTTTTTGCACATTACAACATATTTTTACCTTCTACAGTTTACGCAGTATAGAGGAAGTTATGTAATGCTGCTGAAAAAAGCGGCAAAATTTCGGCAGAAAAACTCTTATTGCCGGGCCCTGTATACTAAAAGTGGATAAATCCAGTTGCTAAATTTAGAAAAGAAATCCTCTAACACATGGTGTAGCCAGAATGGATGTTTTGTGGGTCCTTGATACCGAAAACTCGATTGACGGCAAAACGTCCGTCCATCTGTTTGTCTGATAGTGAACAAGGTTGCGGCTAAACCGTTCAGACAATTTTCTTGAAAACTGATATTCCTTAATCAATCTGGCGATGACGAGGCCCCTTAAATTTGAAACCGATATTTTAATTTTGGAAGGTAGTTTACATAAAGCTCTTGGGACATTTAAAAAAATTTCAAACAAATGGCTCCATCGTTTCTGATTAAGTTTTTTTGTTGGAGAGTGTGAAGGCCGTTTAAGAGAATAGTGCAAGTCTCATGTCCGTTGAAAACTGATTTTTTTGAAAATTGCAAAAGTTTAACATTTTCCGGCGTCTTCCTACAATTACAATTATAAAGATTGAGATTTTTTCCCTTAATGAAATCTATTTCCTAAAGATATATTTCGAAGTACGGTCATGTACAGTTTTTTCAAAAATTTGAGTACTTTTCGCGTAATTTTGGTTGAAACATAGGCATTCTTTTATTTTGTTTAAACAATTTATTCTCAAAACGGTATCGACAATTTTTATTCATTTTTCACATCTGATAGCGTATAGGACTTTTAAGAGTGCCAATCTCATGTTCGTAGAAAATTTTGATTTTTGAAAATTGCAAAAATTTAAAAAAGTATCACCGTCTTTCTAAAACTGCAATTATAAAGAAGTTGTTTTTCTTTGCGAAATGTATTTATCAAAAACATCTTTAAATGCTATGTTTAAAGCATTTTAATGCATCTTATAATGCTATGTTTAATTTTTCGAAAATTGAGAACTTTTGCAAAAGTTTGTGTCAAACATTTCCTTTTTTAATAATTTTTTCTTAAAAACGGCATAAATGTTTTTGATTAAATTTGGAACTTACCGTAAAGGACGCTTAAGAGAATGGTGCAGGTCTCATGTTGGATGGTTTTCAAAACTAAAAAAATTCTGTGCCTTTTTACAACTTCAATTGTGAAGATACAATTTTTTTCTTAATTAAATACGTTCCATCAAAACAGACTTTAAATAAGTTCATGTTGAATTTTCGAAAATGTGAGAGTTTTTTTGTGTAATTGGGAATCAAACCTAGTCGCGCGTTTCGAATTTCTTGCGCTTCGTGAACATAATTTGAGAGGCTTTTGGAAGCTATTGCTATTCTTATAAAAGAAAGACGGTTGACAGAAGGTAATAAAATTAATTTCGAACTAACAAATTACTTCTTTACTTCAAGAAATTTTTATCGTTAATACGGTATTGAAACATGCCCGACGTTACTTGTGCCAATTTGAAACAAGCCCCGTCTTTCTATTTAAAAACAAGCCCCACTTGGAGGAACATTTAGAAACATAATTATTACTGATAAATGTAATTTGGGCGCCAGGAAAAGGTTACATTTGAAACCTAATGATTCCTACGTAATTTAAATATCTCTTCTTCCAAAATTATGTTGGGCTAGCTCAGTTAATTGGGGTTCGAAGTTCATAATTGTTGCTATTTACTTTGCCACCAATTATTCAATTTGCCATCCATACGGAGTGGCGAGGAATCAGAAAATCTTATTAAAATGCTGGATTGCACGTAACGAACAATGATAATCAGCTTTCTTTCAACTTAACAAATTGGAATTTATTATATTGATAATCAAAATGAATTCATCTTTGGTCATGACCAGTTTTCTCTATATTTCAATAGTATAAAACCTTTTTATTCATTCGTGGGTCTTCGCGCGCTCTTCACTTCTTTCTTTCTTTCTTTCTTTCTTTCTTTCTTTCTTTCTTTCTTTAGTCAAAAACTGTATGTGACATATGGAGGAGAAAATCATTCTTCGTTCATATACATCATTCTTCGTTCGTATGGGGGAGAAAATCATTCATCATTCTTCGTTCGATGGCTCCCCGTAGAACCTTCTCCGTCGACGCAGCAGAATCTTGCTTGTGAATAAAGTCCTCGCCTAATGTCCGCGTCTGGTCCCAAAATCTCCCGGCGATACTATTATAATCCGTGACTTCCCTCACGAACGTCTCGGGTGGACACCTAGATACGTATTTTTCTTCTTACAAGAACGCTCTATCCTAATATAAGAAACGATAGTTAACTTTATACAACTGTCAATTACAGTCTTTTCTCTATCTAGTAAAATATATCAAGCCGACCCGCTCATCACCGCGTTGCTCTAGCGAATGAATGTTCTTCTAAAAACTCTGAAGCATCCGAATTTTATATCTTTTTCTTTTGCTTCTCAAAACAATACTCATTCCGCCTCTGCTGTGTCATTTCAACATAACGAAAATGATTCTTAACGCCGGTTGTTTATTTGTCATATAGCGACCCCCTCGCGATCGTCTATTGCCATCCCTATATACTATATCAAATAAAGTGACATTTCCATAATAAAAATGGTTTGTCATTTTGGTATATCACAGTATGTTTCATTTGTAAAAGTTTGCAATGACTACTGTTCTTGGCTATCGAAATAGACGCTGCAATACACCACAGGCGCTTCGTTTCAATTGATTGAGTATGGATTATATTAGCATTATTTCCAATACTTCTTGAAATATGAAAGAAAAATTAAAAAATTGAGTACCATAAATTTGTACTAACATTTTAACGTTAATTCTATATTATTATCTGCGCTGCCTTGGGGAACAAGGTAGCGACAGAAATAGGGTTTATTCGTATTTCCTGGCGCACAACCCCGTCAATATTTCCACATGTTCATTTTCTTCGTGCTCCCTGTCAATTCGGACACTGTCACCATAGATTTATTTTAATATTTATTTATTTAGTCAAAAACTGTATGTGACGTGTGGGAGAGAAAACACCAAGATATCCAGTATTCATCCATCCTGTCACTCTAGGCTACAAGCAAAGATAGCTTCAACTGCGCTCTTCTACAAAAAAGATAAAATTCCCTTTGAATATCATGGGTGTGATTACTTTGTCGTTTCGATCGGAAAAATGACAAAGTGGTACCGCGGGTGTCATCAGAGAAGAGGTGCGACACTTCTCGAAACTCAAACTTACACGTATTGTAGTAAATGTGTGTACTGTAGTAAAAAATCTAAACTCATCTGTTAAGTTCCCGGTCAGACGTTTGTTCCAACAAATATCCTCTCATCCATGCACGTGCAACCCACAGGCTATCATACAGGTGCTATGTAGTGCTAGGATCTGTACCCATGTAGCACATATACAAGCTGCAGTGTTTGAAGTTGATCTTCAAGAAAACTTGTGACACTTCTCATACATACTTCGATTTTAAGACTCACCGTTATCATGTACTGAATTGAATTCTGCACTTTACTGAATACGGTGCCGTATGTGAATTTGTGCTAAATGTTGTGAAAAATCTGAAAATAACGAAAAATCCCGGTTTTCAAATCAAATTTCCGGTTTTTTCCCGGTTCTTTCAGGCTTTTTCAAATTCCCGGAATTTCCCCGGTTTTCAAGGATTTCAGGTTCGCTGGCCACCCTGATACACACACACACACACACACACACACACACATTTGTATTTCTATCATAGTGGAAGTGCGCTATCTATATAATTAGATATTATACCAAGTATCACGAAGGTAAATAATATTGATTTTAGCACTGACACCATGGATTAGTAGTGTTGATCTATGGTGTTGTTCTATGGTAGGGTGACGTCCCTTATTATCCCTTTTTTCAAGTCCCGTATTTTTTATTTTTTGAAAGGAAAACGGGACGCCAAATGTCCCGTTTTTGTGACAATGACTACTCGACATCAAGTACCATCAACAATTGTAAATTTAACATAATGAATTCCGTTGAGTTTGCATTAGTTTATAAAAAACGTTAGCACGAGTACATCATACGCTGATGTACCACGTAACACAAATTCTTCACAGATTATTTAAACCAAGAGGGAGAGATTCAGTGAGGGTCTAGGAAGGAAAATGAGCCATCGAGTCATTTGAGCTTGCATATGATTTATCGCTATCGATATCTATACCGAAATATTCAATAATCCGAACCTTCTGTTTCTGTGCGACAGCAAGCAATCTTAATTAAGGAATACGAGCCAACCACATAATGAATAAAAGTGCAAATGAAACAAATAAGTTGTTTAATGTTCCATTCTAATGTTTTAAATGTTTGTTTCCATTCTAATGTAATGTTTTTTTTTATATTTCCTCCATTTTCTGGTTCTCTTGAGAGTAAATATTTTGTCGTGTGCATGTATCCCGAAAAAGTTACAATGTCCCGATTTTTTTAAAGATCTGGTCACCTTATTATAAGGTGATACTACTTAATGTATCAGTTTCCAGGTGTACTGTAAAGTTTCTCCAGTGTTCGGTGGGCAAAAGAACGTTCAACCCGTTTACTGATAATTGCTATCGAGTTTTGAATCATTATTGTGCATCGTTGACTGCATCTAAGCAAATGCAGCAAACCTCCAGAATATTTGAGAAATTTCTGTAGTCAAACCTGATATCAAGTGAGTGGAAATTAACTACGCCTCTGAGTTTATTACAAGTTCTGTAAGGAAATTTCTGCCGGAAACAGGGTTTCCTTGCTGAGTTATCGATATAACAAAGAAAACGATAACATAATGAAATATCAGACCCAAGAAACCGGAAACAGATTCGTAGAGAATTAGGAATGAAACTTCCGAGCAAGTGAAATGTAAGTCCAACAGGCACTTCATCAGGCGGGAGCTTAGAAGCAAAGTCCATTCCCCCCTTTTTTAACTTAAAATGAAAATCATATCTGAACTTTATTTATAAGCGTGCTTTACTCTTTTAAAAGAAAAAATTGAAGCCATTTTTGAATGTTTTAAAAAAAGGTCATGAAGAGTTTAATTTATAGAACCCCCCATAATTAAAAGATTATAAAAAACACCACCCGCACTCACCCCCACCATCACAACACTTTTTTCGGTATCAGGGTCCAGGGCTGCCTAAAAGGGGGGGGGACAATCCCCAAAAATGCCTGGGGGCCCATGAAAATATTTATATGTACATATTTTTCTTTATAGAATTGTGATTTAATTTATTATTATTATTATTATTATTATTATTATTATTATTATTATTATTATGGGTGTATTAATATTCGTGTCAATTCAAATAGGCCTATATTCAATTAATTAAGTTTAATGTTTGAAAGTGGAAGTAAATTCTTGAAAGTGCGTTTATTTACTGATGAAAGTTTGACAATATCTAGTTTATTCAAAAGTCATGGCGTGTTTTTATCCAGAACGTGACCAGTGTCTCGACTAGTGTGCGGCGACAATTCGGTTTGTGATTGTTTGGTTACAGCGCTTGTCACGTCCCGCAAGATAACATCCTTCGTTCATCCAATTTGTGGAATAATGGAATGGCAGTCACTGATCAAGTTCTCTGTAGAACCATTTTCAGTTTTTGCGTGGAATGGGCACACTTTCTCGCCTAAGAAACCACAATAATGAATTATAACAATACCAAACGCGCGCGCGCGCGCGCGTGTGTATACAGATACAGTCGACTCCGGTTAAAGTGAACTCAGATACAATGAACCCTCGTGAAGTCGTAGGCTTACGCGGTCGGAGTCATGTGAATGAACTTGACAGACCAGCCCTGAGGAAGACGCGGCGTCACCCGGACAGCCGAGATCATTTACAATGAACCCTCGGTTTTAGTCACTGCTCCCGTTTCACTTACATTACAAGCCAGCATAAGAATACTCGGTTATAGTGAACTTGAACCTCGGCTTTAGTGAACGTAGGAAATACAACGTCCTGGAAATTAGTTCCCTTCTGAAAAAGAATATATCGCCTCAGTGCCTCAAATTCCAACAGTAGGCAGCTTGAAAAAAAAAAAAAAAAAAATTGTTGGCCAAAGGCCATAATAGAAGTCTCCCCTAGGTAGGGGATCAGAAATGAGCATCTTACTGATGACTAGGGGTCGGATTTTGATGAAAAAAAAAAAAAAAAAAAAATTCTGAGCGAACAAATAGAAGACGGTGCTGAGTATTTCTGTGAAGAACGTTTTCATCTGTAAATGTTTGAAGCTAGTACAATTGACAAAAATATATTAAAATCGATGAAATCAGCAAAAAATGCATTAAAAATTACGGAAAAGGGTAGAAAATGACTTATTAGTCGAAATCGACAAAAAATGCAAAATAGTTACGTGTAAAAATGGGCCCATTCTTTCCATTCTTTTTATCATAACATAAAATGAATTTCTAATCTAAACGGCATTGTTCCAAAGTGAAAAGAAAGAAATGACTCTTCATGAAAAACCGCCCTCTACTGATGACCTTATGCCACTCAGTTTCACTGCGGAAACAAAGGCCGCGTCCTGCGTGGGCTACAACTGGCGGCGGCGACGCGCGATTGCTTGCTTCAATCGTGGTGTTACTTGATATTCCGCGGAACAAGGCGCATTGCGTTCTACGTAGGCGACAGGAAGCTAGTGACTGACCCACTCTGGCGATATCCGCCACGCCACGCCGAGGAGCGATCAGCTTCATTAGGCGCTTGCGCCAGCCCGTAAGAGTGCATCCCAATGGGTGCTTGCTGCATTACGATACTTAGACGCGGAGGACAATGCAGAATTAATTATGGAGAGAGCACGAACTATGCAGAAGGATCCTTAGAAATTACTAATGAAAAAGGATGAAGCAAACAATTGAAAAAAAAAAAGATTTTTTTAAAGAAAAAATATATTGAAATTTTCAGTTCGCGTTGTTAATATATTTTGCTGAATCTCTGTATTAACAAAATCAATCGTTATGGAAAAATTGTATTTAGTTTTGTCATTATCGGATATAGTGAACCAAAAATGTTAGTCCCCAGAAGTTCACCATAACCGGAGTTGACTGTGTGTGTGTGTATGTATGTATGTATGTATATATGTATATATATGTATGTATATATATATATATATATATATATATATATATATATATATATATATATATATATAACGCTTGATGTATAGTGTATATCAATGTGTGTATATGTATTAATAGTAAAATTGAAATTACTGTGGAAATCTTTTGTTTGATGGCAAAATTAAAATCCTTTCAATCCGATAGATATATATGTATTTGTAGGTCTATGTTTATTCAGCAAGTTATAAAATACAGATACTAAATACAGTACATTGGCCCACAACCCGTACATACGAGGCGAGTCCGGAAAGAAGGTTCCGTTTTGATAAAAAAACTATTTAAAAAAATGTTTTTCAAAACAAAATTTATTTTTACATGAAAGAACATTTCTTGAACTATTCTACATACAAGTACCGGCAGCGTATAAGCGACTGTGACAGTTCAATGCGCTGTTGCCACACATACTACGCACAAGGCACACCTACATCACAGATAAATGAAATCTCAAAACATCAACATCTACTGACGGGCTGACACGTCTTGATATCATGTTTATAACTTTCGCCAAAGCCGAACCTTATCGCCTACGCGACTTCGTGTGAGTCAGATGAGCGACAACGCTGAGCCCTGGCTGTAGGAAAGTAAAGGAATTCTCGCAAGATGATTGCTACAGAGCAGGTCAGAGGACGTACCACAGCATGTGGCGAGAGAAGTCAAGAGTCGCTTAACGCTGCCGGTACTTGTAGTTGTCGCCATTGTTCAGACGACATAGCAGGAAACCAACTTTTCTATGCCCTCTTCATAGAAAGATTCCGCCGGTGAAGACAACCACTTCTGAAGAGATTTTGACGCAAAGAATATTAAGCCAGCTGAAATTTTTCGCAAACTTGTAGAGATTTATGGCGAAAATGTAATAAGTAATGGAATGGTGAGAAAGTGGGTTATATAATTCAATAATTGACGATTCAGTTTTCATAACGAAGCACAGAGTGGGCCTTTGTTGTCAACGATAAGTTGGTTGAAAGAGTGAATGAAAAAAGTCATGAAAACAGACGGCTCACAATAAGATTGCTTGATGATGAGTTTTTCACAAATTGCAGCACCTTTTCGGAATAAACTATTTTCACAAGTGTTTGTCTTCACTGGCGGTATCTTTCTATGAAGTAGAGAAGTTGGTTTCCCGCTATCACAAATGGTCTGTATAATTTTAAACACGTAACAAGAATTGTACCTCAGATTCTGGGTCATTAACCCCTATCTCGATCAGGTTTTTCGTCGTTTCCCTGATCCTTTGAGAGAATGCGAAGATGTCCCCTTTGTTTTGCTTCTGGACATAAATGTAACCTCGCTATCTGTGCACATCTTCTAGAGTTCAGTGAAAAATATAATGTTCTCCATGTTGTCGCGGCAGGAATTCCTTCACGAAGAACATGATGAAGGAGAAGAGCCTAAATCTATAGCTGTTTTGTCCTTGAAAATAGATTTTATTACATCAGAGCGAATATTTCTTTACCACCTCCCCCCCCAAAAAAAAACGTTAATTTCTTTCTGTATTCAGAATTGAACATGTATATGGCTTAGGTAGGGATCCCAGAATTAAGAAAACGTGCTCAGAATACACTTCTCTCCGTATCACGTCACACACAGTTTCTATTTTTTATGTAAAAAAATTGTCTGAAAAATGGCGACAACTATGTAGAAGAAAATATCTTTCATATAAAAATTAATTTTCTTTTGAAAATTAATTTGTATGGATTTTTTTCCAAAACGGCACTTACTTTCCGGACACGCCTCGTATATGTATTACATTCTGAATAAACATATATAAACATAGAACTGAATGGATTTAAAGGATGGCAATTAAACCAAAGATTGCGAAAGTTATTTATTTATTTTTACGCCAAAACAGTTAAAAACTGCGTGTGACGTGCTATGGGGAGAAGTGAATTCTGTGCACGTATTCAAAATTATGTGATCCCTACCCTAAGCCATATAGTACTAGAAGTTTGAATACAGAAAGAAAATAAGGTTTTTTTGCAAGGATTGTTAACAAAATATTCGCTCCGATGTAATAAAATATATTTTCAAGGGTAAATCATCAATAAATTTGGGCTCTTATCCCTCATCATGTCCTCCGTCAAGGACGAATACTTTCTGCTGCGACAACATGGAGACCGATCACTTGAATAACTACATTTCCCACTGAATTCTAGAAGACGTGCACAGATAATGAAGTTATATTTATGTCCAGAGCAAAACAAGGGGCCATCTCAGCTTTTTCTCAAGGATCAGGGAAACAGGACGAAAAACCTGATCGAGATGGGGATCATTGACCCAGAAGCTGCAGTACAATACTTGTTACAAGTTCTTTAGAATTATACAATCCAAATGGTAAATAATACATTAAATATCATTGTTAAAATTAATGTTACTTTCCTTTTGATGCTCAGTATAGTCTCTAATTGTATAGAAACAGTTATACAGCAGAAACGATTTTACTATTTGAACTTTTCTATCTATTTAGATATTTATTTACTCAAAAACCAGTAAAAACTATATTTGACGTATGGGGGAGAAAATCATCTGCGCACGCTTTCTTGAGTTTCAGACTCCCTTTCCAACAATTTAACTATTAATAGTTGAAGGATAAAAAGTGTAAAAAAAGTATTATTATTTATTATTATTATTATTATTATTATTATTATTATTATTATAAAATATTATTATTTATTATCATATAATAACTATTATTAATTAATTTATACATTTTTTAAAAGTGCAAGATTAACATTTCAAAAACTAGACATTTTCGTTCCCGAGTTATAGAAAACTTATTTGTAACGGAAAACAAACTGCATATTTGATTTTTCTGTATTGCTAACAAAACAGTAACTCACCCTAAACTCTGCTACCACTACAAGCAAAAGGAAAGCTCAACAAAACGTGCGCATAGTGAAGCTACATTTACGTCCAGAAGCAAATCAAGGGGCCATCTCAGAATTTGCTCAATGGATCAGGGAAACTGGACAAAAACCCGATCGAGATGGGGGTCATTGACCCGGAAGCTAAAGTACATTACTTGTTACAGACATATTAAGTCTTTTTTTGACTATACAATATAAATGCAAACTAATTCATTGTGCTACAACACTGTTTTGTTAAAATAAACATTATTTTTGTTTTTGATGATCAGTATAGTCTATAATTGTATAGAAACAGTTATGCAGCAGGAAAGATTTTACTTTTATCTTAAATTTGTGTACCGGCTTTAATTGTTTAATGTCATCAGGCAATGAGTTGTGAAGTAACGTACGTGTATTGTACGTGGATTTCTTGTAGTGAGATGCTGATAGTGACTGGCGCTTGATGAACATGATTTCTACGACGTGTGTTGTAATTATAAATATTTGTATTACATGAAAATATGTTCACGCTCACGTCGTTAGCCTGAAGGTGCAGGCAGTGAAAGGGCATGCTTCTGATAATCGGGTTCGCACGGATACCCACCAGTTGGGCCTATGGCGCGTCGACCTTTGGGCAGGATTGGGCTTAGGATGCTTTTCGGAGTACCCCGGATCCCACTTTAAAGTCCGTCGGGAAACTAGATACCACCCGTCAGGTTGCCCAGGTTCCGGCGTTACCCACGTCGATAGCTGGCGGTAAGCAATGGGGAGACGGGATGGGGGCTCCGAGCCTCCTGGACCTTAGTTCAAGTGGCCCCCAGTTGGGCTCTCGGCTTCGTCCTGGCAGTGGCCCGATACTCTAGACAAAGAGGAGGGAATTTTTTTTCGGCGCTTGTGAGTGGCGCATTGTTTAGATTCCGGTACTAGCCTGGAAATCTAGGAGCTCTGAGTAAGCAGGGCAGCCCCTACCCAGGCATTGTAAGGGGAGGTTGCCGCGAAGGCAAACTGGCTTCCGGCTGGATACAGCCATACTCTTTGGGATCCAGCCGTACATACTCTTTGGGATCTTTGGGACTAGCTTTTCAGCTAGGTCGAATTCAGTCGCTGTCTGGACGAGAATTCTAGCGGCCGGCTGCTCTGATCGGTAGTTTTCCGTGGTTTCTCCGATCAACACCAGGCGAATGTCGGAGCAGTGCCCTACCAAACGGGCCACGGACCGCGCGCGATCTATCCTTCCTCTTCCCTGTCCTATCCTCTCCCCTTACACACATACCCACTAACATGCACTACACTACCACATATTCTGGGAGACCAGTCGGGAGCTTAGAGCTTGTCCCGGCTTGGGCGGTGCCCCGCTGGTGGGGGAGTGCTGGTTAGGGGGAAAAGCCCACTAGCCGACGGTAGGTCGGTGCCGGATCTCGCCATCCAGCGGGGAAAGATCACCGCCATCTCCCGACAAAAAACATGCACTACACTAACGGAACTAATGACCAAAGCAGTTGACGCGCCTGGAAACACGAAAAATTAATCAATCAGCCCGTCGGCGTGCTTGCGCGTCGGTGGGAGGTGAGAATAGAAACCGAAAAGGCAAAATTGGTGCCCACCCCGGGAACTTGTCCCCCTGATGAAGCGAGTACATGTGGTGTGGTAGACCACGTGGGGTTCGTACTGTATTCGAGGTGAAAAATGAATAAAAATTGTCAATTCTATAGAGAAAAAATTGTTTAAACAAAATAAAAATTGCCTATATTTCACACAAAATTACGCGAAAAGTACTCAAATTTTTGAAAAATTACACATGACCGTATTTCGAAATCTATCTTTAAGGAAAAGATCTCATTAAGGGGAAAATCTCTATATTTATAATTGTAGTTGTACGATCATGCCGGAAAATGTTGAACTTTTGCAATTTTCGAAAATTCAGGGTTTTCAACGAACATGAGACTTGCACTTTCTCTTAAACGGCCTTCACACCATCAAACATCTACATTTAATCAAAAACGATGGGATCTTTGAACATTTTGAAAATGTCCCAAGGGCTTCATGTAAAGTACCTCCCAAAATTAAAATATCCGTTTCAAATTTAAGGGGCCGCGACATCGCCAGATCGATTAAAGAATATCAATTTTCAAGAAAATTGGCTGAACGGTTTAGCTTGTTCACTGTCAGGGACGGACGTTTTGCCGTCAACCGTGTTTTCGATATCAAGGGCCCACAAAACATGGATTCCGGCTACACCACGTGTTAGAGGATTTCTTTTCTAAATTTCGCAACTGGATTTATCCACTTTTCGTTAACAGGGCCCGGAAAGAAGAGTTTTTCTGCCGAAATTTTGCCGCTTTTTCCTGCAGCATTATATTAGATATACCGTGTAATCTGTAGAAGGCAAAAAATGTTCTAAAATGCGAAGAAGAACCTGGAGCATTTATATTCTCAGACCTGGAAAACCGGAAAAAAACTGGAATTCCGAAAAGGCAGCTCGCTGGTCACCCTGCCGTGTGATCTGAGTAAAATATACAATAAATTGCTTTACAGAACATTGGTTGTCTCATAATAATCTAAACACACTCCAAAATTCTAGTTTTTACCTTGCAGGATCGTATAGTAGAGCGAGGGAATCAAATAAGGGCCCTGCTTACTTACGGAGTGTATTTACGTAAGAAACAGTATTGATTCTACCTTCTTGTCAGAATTAAATTTGTATGCAGTTGAAAGAGGTTTTGAAATAATAGTCGTACATCTTACTACGCTCAAAATTATCTTACTTTTCATCTACAGACCTCCAAAATAGCGAGCTTTTGATTATTTCAATTTCTTAGAAAATCTACAGATAACTCTGAACCAGTCGCGGCTCGTGGTTTTCTAAATGGGGTAGGCTGCAACTGTTTAATTGCTTGGGGGGGGGAGTGCACCGCAGCACAACTATGTTAACGTTACATACTTATAATATTTGGCTTACTTTAGTTTATTTGTTTGTAAATGAAGTCAGCTCTCCTCTCTTTCTGTTCTGCAAAGTAGTATATAACGAGTTCATTGAAGTTCGGTGATGACAATAACTCCTTTTCAATGGAACACATTGCCAACGCACACAGTCGATCTTCTTTCATTGTGTTTCGAATGAAGGTCTTCACCCTTTTGAGAGTAGAAAAGCAACGGTCTGCTTCACCAGTGGTCATCGGGATGGTCACAATAATCTTAAGGAGCTTGACACTTTCTGGAAAAACTTTTGTTAAATTGTTCTCATAAATAAAGTTCAGCAAAATTAACGCTCCCGATGCCCCTACAAAATCTGCTCGACTGTACAGTACTTTTAATTCGTGGCGTAAATCGATAGTTTAAATGATACAAGTCAACAGCAGTTTTAAATTCTTTTTCTGGAAATGCTTTGCTGTGTTGTGGAAATAATGATGGCTCAAACAACTTTGCCACCGAAAGATGATCGCTGAAAAGAAAACGGTCCTTGATTTGCGTTATTATGATGTCGCAAACTTCTCTCGCACACACTTTTCTTGGCTCTGTAAAACGCACGCGTTTTGCCGATGGTTCTTCTTCTCCCCAGTGTCGAGTGAAACTCTAATTTCTTGTATGGAACAAACAAATTCAGAAACGTACTTCAGCGTTTTCACTGAATCTATATTCTTCTGCTGAAGTTCATTGAATAAAATATCGCAATGAGGCATGACTTTGTTAAAGGAATTGTAGCCAGAAGAGGAAATCGTCGTCCTGCAAGAAACATTTAAGCCCCATGGCCTTATTGTCTTGTAGTCGCTACTTTCACATTCAATAATTGTGTTTAAACACACTAAAATTTCTTCTCTGTATTTGTATACAGTGGTAACGCACCGCGACTTGAAATTCCACCTGATGGACTGGGGACAATTGGGAATGCGTTTCTTCACCACTTCGTCAAGGACTGCAGTTCGTTTAAGAGACTGAGAAAAAAATGTTGAGACTCCTTCCAAGTTACTAAAAAAAATTTCACTTGCTTATTTCCGGTAACGCAACGTTCAACAACCAAATTTAATTGGTGGGCGTAGCAGTGAATAAAGAGGGCTTTCTGATATTTTTCTTTTATTTTCACTTGAACCCCATTGTTATGACAAGTCGTGACGGGAGCACCGTCATAACATTGAGCAATAAGTTTTTCAGGAATCTCATGTATCTTCATTTTCTCAAGAATTGTGAAGATGGCATCACTTTTGCCTTCTGCGTTGTGTCTCTGAGGTTGAACGAAGCTTACGAATCTTTCCTCTGTTTTCCCCATTATCTCATATCTCAAAATAAAAACCAGTTGTGATAATGTGGCACTATCAGTGGTTTCATCAGCTTCAGTTTTGTCTACGTTTTTCATTAGGACTTGGTTTTTAAGGGGATGCAATACTGAAATTTACTGAAATTTCTGAAAAATATCAATTTTTATATTTTTAATGGATTTGAAAGTGCCAAGTCTCTAGAATTGCCAGTCGTAAGAATTTTTCATGTATCGCCATTTAAATGGCCGCCACGTGGATTTAAATGCCCAGGCGCGTTGCCCGGTTACGCCCCCTTTCCTTTGCATGCAGCCTGGAAACTTAATTCTTTGGCTGGATAATATTTAATATCGCGGTAAATATTTTTGCCACTTTGAAGTGTATTCTTTGTGGAACATCTGGGCGCGAAGATGCAGTACTGCCAACGTTATTTCGAGTGGAGACGTGTAAACAACGTGACTTCAGCGTGTGTTTCTGGTGTAGTCAGTAGAATTGTGTTTTGTACAATTTGACATTTGTGTTTGGGTTCGTGTGACAGCGACGAGTTTTTCTCTGATCCTGTTCATCATATTAGCTAGATTTTTAAGTTATTTGTTTATTATTAGTATTTTATCAAATGATGTGTATGTTAGGTTAGCACATAGGTTAGTTTCGTACATAGTGTTATAAGTACAGAACTATTTACATTGTGTTGTACCTTGTTACGGAAACGCAAAATGAACAGAATGCCTAAACATAATACTCAGAAGAAGAGATCAAGTAAACTAGTAAAAATAATGCGAAAAATTGCATGCAAGATGTACTGCTGGCAAGACACAAAATGCAAATGAATATTTGCATAATGTCATTTGGAGCAAATGTCCAAAAGAAATATTTGTGTCGAAGAAAAAATTAGAAATTGCCGTGGTGTCAGCAATTTCTGAATTTAACATGGGATGAGGCCAGTGAGAGAATAAGAGAAAGTGTGACTGGAGTAAATCTCACACCCATAAGTCACAAAATTTGTGCAGCCAGGGACAAGCGTCGGTTGCAAAATAGTGAACGAGCTATGCAGCAGGAGAGGAAAACTGCAAGAAAGAAACTAAAAATGACAAAAAATGCCAAAGAAGCTAAAAAGAAAGAAGAAGAAAGTCAAACATATGGAGTAGGAGAGTTCTGAAGCAAGATATGGCCACTAAATACTTTTTTTAGAAAGTTCAAATTTTAAATGTCATTTTCTGCAATAGTAATTTTTTGACATTTTTGTTTATTGAAAATGCTCCACATGATGTAATTTTCATGGAATCTTTTTCAAAAATTCAAGATATATTAAAAGATACTGTGTTAAAAACTTAGTGTTGTAATTTTTTAGTGATGCAAATACTTCTCTAAATAAAAAATGTTAAAAGTGTGAAACTTTTTTTTTGCTATGCGAATAGTAAGGTATAACATAAAAAATTTTTTTTCTGGTAAAGTAATGAATAAAATTCAAAACCAAAACGCTAATATCTTTGTTATTCTTTTCTCATAATGTAAAAAAAATTTCATTTCAAAATTAATTAAATTACAACAAGAGGAGCATTTGTTCATGATATAAATAAAAAAGTAATAAACAATTATTTTTTTACAATCTATTAAAATTAGCAATTCCAAATTTGGCAGTTGATATCTGCATAATATAACTATAATGTGCTAAAAATTTGAAGTTGATGTGTCAAAAACGAACAGATTTACAATTTTCAGTATTGCATCCCCTTAAATTAAGTATTTGTATACACATTCCGATAAGGGAGTAGCGCTCCTACCGCGTATTTGAACAACTAGTTAATGCTCAGTGCTTCTCACTGAGCTGCATAGTATTGCTATCTGGTGAGCACGCCGTTCTTCAGACCCTACGCCCACCCAGGCTTCGGCCGCGCCCAGGTCCTGACCCTTGAAGGCTGCCAGGCCGCAGCCTTCGTCCGCCCGTAAGCCTGTGCAGCGAATGCATGACGTCACGCCCTCCTCGTTTTACACAGGGGCTTATGGCAGAATGAAGTGGGAGCCTAACGCTTTTCTCTTCCCTGTCAACAGCTTCAAATGCGTTACGAACGAGCGTTGTAGCACTATCATATAAAAATTTTGATATGATTATTACATAATATAACTCACAAATCCATTATTAACAAATAAATACATTTATAAATATTTTTTACATTCTTTTGGGCGGCGATTTTTGTAGGGAAGGCTCCGCCTTACAGCCTTTAATGACGAGCCGCGCCTGCTCTGAACAAACTTAGTGATCTTTTTTAAATCCATTGTTGTATGTGGGGATTTCATTATTGCTTTTCTGAGCGAATCCCACGAAAAAGTGCAGTTTTTCAATTTACTTCATTCTTTTAATTTAGATATTACAATGAACGTACCTACACGAAATACACTTAAATCACAAAACGCTATAGATCAAATTATAATTAAGAAAATTACAACTAGATTTGAAATAATAACGTATAATATAGGTTACAGTGACCACGATTCACAATAACACATGAACACTGACACAATAAATATTACACGCATGTGCAGAGCATTTACTAAAGTTAACATAAAATTATTTACGGACCAATTTGCCGAAGGAATCGTGGGACGCAGTTTAAAACGCTGTTGACTCAAATGAAAAATATAAATTTGTTTTTCTCAAAGCTTTCAATTCACTTTAACGCGTGCTTTCCTATTAAAAAGAGAAAATTAAACATTTCACGGAATAGTAATACTTGGATCACCCAAGGAATCAGAACATCGTGTAAAAACAAACATAGGATTTCATTAAATTTTTTATTTTAATTTATTTATTATTATTATTTTATTTGAATTAAAATTTTGTAAACGTAGGATTTACTTTATTTATAAAAAGCATAACGTATAACTCGGTTTCAATGTGTACTTCCGAGAATACAAAAGAATTGTAAGGAAGGTTCAGGCAAAAATAATGATATTTTGAACGCTAGTAACAAAACTAAAGCAATGTGGAATATCGTAAAAAATGCGACAATGTCATCACGATACTTCATAGAGAATGTTTTAAAGGAAAATGAAAGAGAAGCAAGTAATCCAAAAAAGTTGCGAATCTCTTCAACCAACACTTTTCTAGAATTGCGGTTGATCTCACGAAGGGACTAAAACCGCAAAATTCAATATCATACGCTTCACAAAAAACTTTCGGCACGATATTTCCCAAACTTCTTCCAACGAAATCCTCAGAATAGTCAATAATCTAAAAAATAAATATCCATGTGGTTTAGATGAATTTCCGGATTGTTTATTAAAAACTTGTGCACCTGCCATTATACATTCATTACATACATTACACTTACATTGGCTCACATTTTCAATGCTTCCTTATACAAAGGAATATTTCCAGATACTTTCAAAACAGCAAAACTTAAGCCACTTTTTAAAAAAAGGGAACAAAAATTAAATTCAAAATTACAGGCCAATTTTTTTTGTCAGTTTTCTCAAAATTATTAGAGAGACTTTCTATACGCGAATGAAAACTTTTCTCAGGAAAAATGAAGCGTTTTCAGACTCACAACAGTGTTTAAAAAAATTAAAATCTACGGAAATTGCCATTTTTTTCTTTTCATAAAGATGTTGCTTCAACAATAGACAAAAATGAAGAACCCAGTGGAATATTTTTAGATCTTTCGAAAGCTTTCGACGTTATTAACCATAACATCTTGCTCTCAAAATTACCTTCATATCAGTGGCATGCATTTTGGGTAAGCTTACCCTGAAGAAAAGATAAATGAATGCAATTATTACACTGTGTAATCACCACTCTCGCCACCGATGAGAACTCAGCTTGCGAAGTTTTATTTTTATTTATTTATTTTGTCAAAAACAGTCGAAAATTGTAGGTAACGTATGGGGGAGAAAATCATCTGCGCACGCTTTCTTGAGTTTCAGAATCCCTTCCCAACAATTTAGCTATTAATAGTTGAAAGATGAATAATAATAATAATAATAATAATAATAATAATAATAATAATAATAATAATAACATCAAATTTAAAAAATCGAGAGATTAACATTTTAAAAACTAGATATTTTTGTTGCCAAATAATAGAAAACTTATTTTTAACGGTAAAGGAACGAACAGATTTGATTTTTCTGTATTGTTAACGAAATAGAAACTCACCCTAAGCTCTACTACCACTACAAGCAAAAGGAAAGTTCAACCAAACGTGCTACTTTTTAAGTAAGCGTACAGTCGCGTAGGCATGTGGCCCTGCATTGGGCATAAATGTGACAAAGACAGGAAGAGGCTGAAAGAGACGGAGATCGTAGGCGCAGCAACCCGGCCCGAACTGAGCATGCCGATGTTGTCCATCTAAATGCTTATACTCTCTGGCTTATACTTGGGTTTTCGTAACGTGGCGGATGACATTAGATCCTTTTTATACCTCCCGCCTTAAAAATGAATATTTTTAATTAATTCGCGAACGTCCTTCTCAACGGGGCTCATGGCCTCAAACATGTGCTTATCACTGTTATGAAGATTCATTTTATGAGGCAGGAGATGTAAAAATGATCGAATATCATCCGCCACGTTACGAAAACCCAAGTATAGGCAGTTCGCGCATGTGACTTGACTGTTTGTAAGATATCCTCTTTGGTTTGTAAGCTCCATTTGATTGTATGGAGCACGCTCGTGTATTACGCATAAAGGTATACGGGGTATTATACTTGAGTTTCTGTAATCTGGCGGATGTCAGTTCATCAAATGTTACGGTTTCGTCCAATCGGGAGCTTAAACGTCACCACAGTGACGTCACTGTGATAACGTTTTAGCTCTCGATTGGATGACACAGTAACAGTTGATGAACTGTCATTCGCCAGACTACAAAAAAACAAGTATATAAGCGCAGCAACCCAAGCCCACCGCCCCCAGGGTGGTCCTGAACTGAGCTTGCAGATGTTCGCATACGACACTGTGGTAAACACCGCCTTGCGGGTATGGTGTTACTTGAAACCACAATATTTTGTGAATTTATTTGGTCAATGTGTGTTATTAGTACTGTACGTATTACTTTTGTGTGTGTGCCGCCTTTCGCACTACATAGGTAAGTTTGTGCTATGGCAGAAAACGCATATATTATTGAGAATATTAAAAAAACGTTCAGTTGTACTTTTGTAGAGAAAAGTGAATTCCTCGTGTAGGGAGGCCTGTTCCGGTACTTCCTGACTTCAGATTAAATAAAGAAAAGGGGGGTCAGTATTTTCGCTTCTTTATTACTAAAAAATATGAAAACACCAGCTGGTGAATAGAAAACGTAATAAATTATTTTGCTGGGCCATTTTTTTCCCATGATCGTAATCTAAGGTACGAAGAAGGCCAATTTTGTACAATCTCTCAAATGTAATCTCAAAACACGACTGATCAAAAAGTCAATTGCGTTCAATTATTCAGCTGGCCAGTCTTGAAAGTGACTACATCGAAACTGAATTTGATCTAACGACATAAAGAGACATGGCACAGAAAGATTAGAGACATTAAAACGCCTAATTGGACGCGACGTAAGAATTGCATTTCAGAAGGTAACCTGAAAATGAAGAGTTAGCAAAGGGTACGTCAATCAAACTTCTAATTTGTTGAGATTTATGATACCACATTACAACAACATTAGAATTGCGAAAAACTTAAATTCACTTCTAACCGAATTCAAAATGATTTTTTTTCTGCGAATAGTAATGTCTTAAGTAAATCTATTACAGATAGCATTTCCATGGCCCATCATGTTGAATATGTTTTAGATGAAATTGTCATTGCTCCTTTCCATTCCGCGAGATACAATCTCTCAACAGTTCTTAGCCCTACAGCAGACGTGGTTGTGGGAGGGAGTACAGTGCTGTTGCGAATGCAGCTTCCAGGAGTCGGTTTCAACGCGTGAGCGTTGCCAATTGAGCACGAATGATAGTGTGTCTCATACGGGATACAGCATTCATCACGTCCCAAAAGATAACGCCTTTTCGACGTGTGGAGCGTTCAAAAGCCAGCGATTGATGATTGACTGTTGATTCTCTTAAATTGTGTGCGCATGTGCGGAGGAGTAGCGTTCTTCCAGAATATGCAATAATAATAATAATAATAATAATAATAATAATAATAATAATAATAATAATAATAATAATAATGTCAATTTTTGATATAACGAGATAATAAAAATTAAAGAACTTAATTTATTTTCGTTTTGTCTCCCAAAACAGACTCCAAATCGCACTCTTGCTATTTAGAGAGCTTACTCACACGAATTGGCCACCGCGCGCCACTGCTTCTTATGAAATTCGTAGTATTGCCGTAGATTGAATAACCTCGTACCTTAAACATCGATCTCAAAGAGTAGAAATACTATACTGGCACGAAAGTACATTATTTTCTTACCTTTCCAATTCTTTGCCGATTGAACATGGGGTTCCACAATGTTCGCTCTTAGTTCCTATCCTCTTTCTGTTGTTCGTAAACGATATGCCCTCGTCTATTAAAAATGGAAGAACAGTTCTGTTTGCCGATGACACGAATGTTCTTTGCAAAAAAGAAACAATAAATAGTACAATTTCAGAAGTTTCAAATTGGTTTTGTAATAACAAATTAATAGTTATCAAAGGAAAAACGATTTCAATGCATTTTTGCGTTTCAAATCGGTTAATGTATGCTCCATTGAAAATGAACAAAACGCAATTAGCTGATGTTAGGGTATCAAATGTTCTAGGTCCCTCAATTCAGTCAAACCTCAAATGGAATATACTTATAACAGAATTAAACATTAAATTAAGTTCATTATGTTATGCATTCGGAATTATTTCAAATTCTCTCAGCCTTCTTACTGCTCATTGTGTGTATTTTGTAAATGTACATTCCCGCCTTAGATATGGCATAATATTCTGGGGAGGCTCATTCCTTAGATTCTTCACATTTGGATTCTTCTTCTTCTAAGGCTCTAAGTAAGTTAGTACCCCACACATTTAGATTTGCGAACGAAAATTATCCGAATAATGAAAAAATACCATCCACATTCTTTTACAAGCATGTTTTCATTGAGCTTCGAATCTTACCATCGCCTTACCTATTTATTTAAGAATCTGTAATATTTGTCAAAACTGACTTACTTAACGGCGAGAACATATTTTCATGTAATACTAATATTTATAATTACAACACACGACGTAGAAATCGTGTTCATCAAGTTTCAGTCAGTATCAACAGCTCATTGCAAGAAATCAACATACAATACACGTTACTTTACCATGCATTGCCAAGTGACATTAAAAATTAAAGTTAAAAGTAAAATCTTTTCTGCTGCATAACTGTTCCTGTACAATTAGAGATATATACTGATCATCAAAAACAAAAATAATGTTTATTTCAACAAAACAGTGATGTACCATAATGAGTTAGTTTACATTTGTATTGTATAATTAAAAAAGACTTAATAAGCCTGCAACAAGTAATGTACTCCAGCTTCCGGGTCAAGGACCCCCATCTCGATCGAGTTTTTGTCTAGTCTCCCTGATCCTTTGAGCAAATGCTGAGATGGCCCCTTGATTTGCTTCTGGACGTAAATGTAGCTTCACTATGCGCACGTTTTGTTGAGCTTGTATAAAGAAGAGAGAGGGAGAGATCTATATAGATTTTCTCTCTCTCTCTCTCTCTCTCTCTCTCTCTATATATATATATATATATATATATATATATATATATATATATATATATATATATATAACTTGCAACGTGATAAAATGATACTGAGATAAATGATATGTATAAAATATTATATAAATGATATATAATAATAATAATAATAATAATAATAATAATAATAATAATAATAATAATAATAATATTTTATTGCTTATAGACTTACAGATAGTATCAAGCAAAGTCTGTCTAGAAATTATTTAAAATTACAGTAAGTTAATTACATTTTTACTACATTCACTTATAGTAATAAATTAACAAATTTATATTATTTTGAATAATTATATGCTAAAAATATATATAATTTACTTGATAAAATACAAATAGTTTACTTGGTAACTTACATGATTAATAAAGCATGCAAGGGCTCACAATAAACATTAATATAATTTACATTTTCATTACACACAGTCACATTATTAAATTAAGAATAACATTAATAATGCACTGTATTAAGAAACTAGCAGATTATGGTACAGTGAAAAAACAACTTACAATTTGTGTAATTCATATTATCTTACAGTAATAGTTTAATAATCTTATAATACCTTATATATGAATATATTAGGTCTTAATAGTAGTTGTCCTAAGAATATCCTGACATATAATACAATATTTACTATATTATTAAATAGTATTATAATTTAGTCTAATTGATACTGAATGACTGGTACACAGTGGTCACTCTTGTAGCAGTACATGGTTTTTAATTTCAGAAAAGTGAAAGCAGTTCAGATATCATATATGGACACACTGGGTCAATGGGTTTCGTTAGAAATAATCGTTATTACCTACTAATAGCCGATTATCCGAACTGCCATCTATACAGAGGGGCGAGGAATCTGAAAACAAATGTATATTGTCCAGCTATTTATTAGTTGGAATTGGCCTAATGAAAATCGTTTGTTCTATTTCAAAAGAAACTTATGGTTTATTCTCAATGTCAGGCAAAAATATGACTTGGAAAAATTTGTAACAAATAAAGAATGTTCTTTTGGTCATGAGCTCTCTCGAACCTTATCCTGCAGTATCCGTCTTCGCGCTCACTTGAACGAGGGCGCCACAAAAACATTTTCCTCTTCTTCTCGGTGAGAATTCCAAAGTCCAAGTACCAGATTCTTCTCTCCTGCTCTTGCACAAATGTCGTCACTGATCCTCACCGTGTGAAATACTTGTAGTTCTAATTTAATTTACTGCGCGAAAGTTCCCAGTTCTTTCTGATTACGCGACGAGAATATTGAAGTTCAGCAAACTATTATTTACTCAGAATTATTTCAAGTCCTGTTGCGTACAATTTCATTCAAATTCTAATTTCCGCACATCGCAAATTCAGAGTCCCAACTTGTTGTAGATCTTATAAATTATATCAGTCTGAAATTATTATAATATATAATAATATAATAATAATATATTTGTCACATAAATACAGCATAAGCCATGTATGACAAGTCAGGACATTATATGATCATACATGTACAATGCAAATATTTCAAATATTAAATACACAGGTATAAAATTGAATTCTGTTTTCATGCTAAATACAAATTAATTTTATAAATAGTAGGGTAAAGCTAAAGTTGAGAGCAAAAATAAATAAGAAGGAGAATCTTCATGAGATGGATGCTTGGGCTGGATCTATCCTTTTATATCCATCAATCAGCGGGGGGGCTCAAGTCTTAGTATCAAGTATTAGCTCACACACGAAAATTACAAGTTACACATTTTTACACAGCAAATTATTCGAAGTCCATCACGTTATTTCATCCCGAGAAAATTCTAATTTCCGTTCGTCGCACTCAAGAATTACTCAAGTCCGATAACTATTCACTCTCAAGAAAAATTTACAAGTCCCAATCTCACAAAATTAATCATCCGCGAGCGACCCGCACAGCACCACGACATATGTCAGAATGTGAAAATAATCTTTCTGTTCAGCCCTTCAAGACTCGGCCTATTTCTTTCTACTGTTTTTCACCAGAAACATTCGACGCACTTCCGTCGTGAATAGACTGTCACTGTTCTCCTGGCCAATCCCTAAATTGATTACATAATCAACTAGCTATGCCCTAGACTGTCATTGCTTTCTCAACCAATCCCTAAATTGTTTACTTGATCAGCTAGCTGTGCCCTCAGGTCCAATGCCAGAATGAAGTTTATTGACCTTGACAACAACTCGGCTGCCGTTGCTAGGGCGCCATATTTCTATTTGTTTATCCTTGTATATTTACCCCATTTACGACAAATATTAGTAAATAAATGTGTGACATGTTGGTATGTCACAATATATATATATATATATATATATATATATATATATATATATATATATATATATATATATATATATAATATTTATGTATCATTTATCTCAGTATGATTTTATCGCGCTGCAAGTCTTGCATGTAACTAATCAGGGAGATCAGCATTAGGCTGAATCCGATTTTTATACCCCAGGGTTGTTAGTCCTGGGGGGAATAGAAGATGGGATGATGATGATAGATAAATGGACGGCACACACAAATAGACATACGCAAACACACCCATGCCCTAGGCGGGACTCGAACCCGCAATTTTTCAGTCCGAGATCCCAATTGCACTACTGCCTTAGCGATATCGGCTATTCAGACTAGCTGTTGTTGTTTTTAATAATAATAACAACAATAATAATAATAATAACAATAATAATAATTATTATTATTATTTCGAAATCTTTCTTTCATCCTTCAACTATTAATAGTTAAATTGTTAGGAAGGGATTCTGAAAGTCAAGAAAGCGTGCTCAGAAGATTTTCTCCCCCATACGTCACATACGGTTTTTCACTGTTTTTTGACTAAATAAATATCTAAATATTGATACTGCAGAATGGTGTACGGCAAAAGTAAAGTCCGTCAGTCCCATGTGAATAACACTGATGCCCTAAACTATTCATAGGAATTTTGCCAATATTCTGCAACAACTGCATTATTGAAAGAAGAGACTTTTCTTCAAATAAAAATTTGTTTTTCACAATTAGTTCTTCAATTATCATGTAGGCTTTCCATTTTTTGAAAATACTAGTTGTCTGCCACTTTGAATTTAAAAAACGGTAATATTAAAAACATATTTTTTTCAAAAAACGGCTCTGTATTTTTTCTTTTAAACATTTTATGCGGACAGTCCTAAATGAACTGAATAACTTGATATAAACATTTTTATGTATTCTTTTGATTTACCGATAACTATACAAATATAACGCTTGAAGTTTCTTGATCTCAATGAATTGTGAAAATTAGCTTAAAATTGCACATTTTCAGAAACGATCAAACGATATTTTCTCAAAAACCTTTCCAAAGTTTTTAGTGAAAATGCGCATATATGATCAGCTTATACTCTTCTACATTATTCTTGAAGTTATATTCCAATTGTATCATTAGTAGACCAAAATATTGAGAAATTATGAAAAGAAAACAAATAAATTTGGCGCCAATAGATCGGAGCTGCTCTCTGTTTATCATGTAACGAATATGAGTGAAGCTCGGCTGCTTTTGTTTTCTGAATCTGGATTTAGGAAGACATGGTTAAGGGTAATTATATTTTTCCTACTGATTACAAGGAGGGAACAGATTTAGAAGCATACTTTTTAATTAAAACTTTTGTATTGTGTATTGTTGGTGTGCCCTAGTAAATGGAAGAAAAGTTTTAAAGTAGCGCCATAATTGTCCAATGGTAAGCCCGTTTCAAAGAATTGGCAAAGTGGCATTGCGTATAATTTGAGACAGAGAACCTTATTGGCTGATACATAAGCAGCTTACGCACTGCAAAGCCTTGGTAAGCCAGCTGAAAAGCTGTTTTGTGTTCACGACGGACGTTCTTGTGCGATTGGTGTCATGTCTGCCTCGAAGTTGATAATGTGAAATTGGTGTTGATATCAATCTGTTTTGCGGTGATTCGTGAAGTGGTTGCAGTGTGAACAATTCCGGAATTTCCTTCGTATCTTGCCAGTGTTCTCTATTTCAAACAAACATTGGAAACTTGCAGGTGTAAGTTTTGATTTGAGGTACACGTACTGCTACACAAGTGATAATAGATGTTCCATTGTATAGAGGATTATCTACTGCAACATACTAATCACTTTATCTGAAGGTGTGCATTAAATATAAAACGATGTTATTCGTGCTATAAACAACGCAAATTGTTCCTAATATCTTGACTGTCTATCCGTGTGAATTTCATCTGTTGCAGTTCGTGACATAACTAGTGTTTTTGACGCGTGCCATTTTAACATTATTTCTTCTGTAAGGTATTTGCAATGATTAATATCGCACAAAATACAACTTTTTGCACACATTCATTTCACCGTTTTGTAAGAGTTCAGTGTGTTTCACAACTATCTTTTAAGATGACACTTAATTTATTCTATTACTTTATTTATATGGTGGTTTTTGTTATAGATCTAATTGCCTGACTAGGCCAGCAGAATGGAGGTTTTGTCGTTAACAACGCAGAACCCTCTGTCTCTGCTGGTGAAGTTTGGCATGATGGCTTGGAATACAACCTGTGCAGAGAACTGCTCAGGGCATGGCGAGTGTCATAATGGCACTTGCTTGTGCGAGGTGAGTGATAGCTTCATGCTCCTTTGTTGACATATATTACACAAATAAATGAATTTAATAGTTATCTTAAGATTATAGATGGTCCATTCAGAACAGGATGTGTATTAAATTCTCTTTAAACAGTGGGACAATTAATTTTGTTTGTACATTGTTTCATGAAGTAGGATGTTCACTTCATCAGGTACATTATATTTGTCTCATAATTTAAAATCCAAAATATTAGTTTAACCATGTTCTAATCATAAGTTTGGTTCAAAAGCCAGATATGGTTAAACATGGTTGAACGAAATATTTTGGATTTTAAATTATGAGAAGAATATAATGTGCTAGATGAAGTGAACACAATAGTTCACAAAATGTACTTCATAAACGAAATTAATTTTTCCGCTGTTTAAAAGGATTTTTAAAACGAGTATCCTGTTTTGACCTGGACTCTGAGCTGATTGTGTGTATTGTTAAGATTCCTACAATTCAGAAAATTTCACAACAGACAATTGTTAAAATATTTAGTTATGAATAAATTTAAATTGTATGGTTCATTGTATTTGTGTTCAATTTGCAGATTCAATTTGAAGGGAAGGAATGCCATGCCCCTAATCTAAGTTACTACGTGGCATTTGCAACAGTATTTTTCATACTTGCATTAGTATGTCTTGTTCAGCTAGTCATGTGCATAGTTGCTGAATGGCAGAGAATGAAAGCTCCTTCTCTATTGAGAGCTTGTCGTGTTACAACTCAAAAACTCTTGTACTTCTTGGTTTTTCTTGCTGCTACAATTCGAGGAGCATATTTCACATCACCTGTGAGTATACAATTGAGATTTTTAGGAAAAAATCTATTATTCATAATTTTTTTGTCCTTGGGCCACTGTTACCATAAAGGCGGTTATCAGATTGAGATAACATAATTTTGTACTTACAGGCAGTTGGTATGATAGTACAGTGAATATTAAGCATTAAAAATAAATTGTATGTGCAAAATGAACATGCGAGTATATTTGTGTTGAAAATAATTTCATTAAAATTTGATATTCAGTTTGTGATGGCCTTCTTTTGGCTGTTGTAGGCTGAATGGTTGATTCTCCCAACTAGGGTTGGGGGAGCTGTGCAACTATGAAGAGCTATGGGTATAGTGTGACCATGGGAGGGCTGAGATGTAATTGCATAGACATTAACATTTACTGTTTATTTCATAATTGCTCTGAAAGAAAATGTGCTAAAAGAATAATCTGCTGTTGCTGTCTGCTTACCACAATGTCACATGTGTCAATGGCTAGTGCTTCCCCCCTTTCTCCGCAGGGGTTTGATCCCTGGCCAATCCATTTGGAATTGGAATTTGTGGGGAACAAAGCAAGTTCTTGGGAGGATTTTTGAGGTTCTCCATTTTCCCCTTTTGTTTCCCTCCTAAACTGCCAATCAACCAGTAAGTAATTAACAGAAAGGCTGGCCTTCACCCTCGGTGGTTAGATGTGTGTGATGACATAAATATGCCCCGTGTCGTAAGGCATCTATAAGAAGACATGGCATCAATGGCTGTCAGCTGGGAGTTTTCAAGAAGATGGCTTGCCCTACAGGTTGGAGGGCATCTCTCAGATGACAGCGTTCATTTCCTTATTCAGTCCGAGGACGTCTCGGAGATGACAGCTGCTTTTCGTTCGTATTTGTAATCCATAGTTCATTGACGGTGTCAGGAATAGTAAATAGATGGTCTATCAAAATATATATGAATGCTATATGTTTGAAAATGTTTTGCCACCAGTCTACTGTTACTACTATTACATAGCTGCAAGTAAATGCAAAAAGGACAACGGAGCTTGATCTTTGTGATTAAAAAATTTTTTTTTCATTGTTTTGTGTAGTTTATTTCCGAAATTGTGATCAATAAAATTAACTACCAAAATACATCAATTTGAACCTGATTTTCAAAATTAAAGAAAATATTGCAATTTTTTGAATTTATTATTCAAATATTCAGTTAATTGTGAAGTTGTGAAAAAATTATAATGAATGAGCTCAGTATTGTTTAAAAATATAATGCCAGTTGAATTAAATGATGCGTCTGCTTGTGAGATTGCGATACAATGGTTGAACTGACAGAAGTGCGTGGCACACAAATCGTCTGCATCAAAGTGCCATTGTCTAATGTCATCTTGGAGATGCTCTTCAACCTATCAGACAACATATTGCCTGCAGCCACACAAATCAATTCAAGATGTCATCTCAGAGGTGCCGTAGGTGGTCAAAGGGTTAAAGTGCCTTGAGGAAATTCAATTCTTTTCATTGTATTTCTGGGGAACAAACTAATGTGATTTCACAGTTTTGTAGTAAAGTGGAAATAAATCGAAGAATAATTCTCTGGTACTATGCAAATATGAGAGCTGTAATGTTCAGGGATGATATGAAATTTCACACTATCAATTGTTTCCAATTTCTCATTTAGTAAATGTATTTACAGTTGTTTTTTTATTATTCCCGTATTTTGTAGTGTTAGATATTTTGTTATGGTCTTTAGATTTTTAAATTTAATTTTTTATTATGGCCTAATTTATGTTCTGCATCTTTAAAAAAATGATTTGACCATTAATCCAAATCCAACTTTAATTGATATGTCCATTAATTTGTAAAGTTCTCTGTTGTTTTTAATTAAAGAAATCATATTTATCGTGACTCTTATCAAAGAGATCATTTTTTAGAAAGTGTTTTGCAGTTCAATAATCTAGAAGTTGTTTTTAATTGAAAGTTGAAATTTAAAGGTAGATTATATAACAAATAAATCTTTACACATGTTAGGCTTTATGAGAGGAATATTGGATGAATTTTCTCATTCAAAAACTTCAAAAATTTATCCTGTACTTTAATAATATGAATTTTAATATATGCCTCGCCTGTATTGTCCCCACTACCTAAAGTATTGTAATAAACTTTAATCTGTACCTCTTAAGTTCTTCATTCTGTAGCCTGGCTTCTAAAATTACCCTCTCCTAGAATTTCACACAACTACTTTAATGTAATTAAGATTAATATACGTCTCCGATGGATTTAGATTAAAATAAAACAGACATCAAATTATTTTCTTGTATAATATTCTCATGATGATTATACAACTTTTGATCACACAATGTTTCAACCCGTCTATGGGTGGGGGTCATCTTCCGGTAAAGAATGATCACTCTAAAAAGTGCAAGTCAAAATCTAAAATAGAAGATAAAACTAATAAGTAATATCAATACTTAATGTTACTTATTAGTTTCATTAGTTCTGTTAATAGACAGCCCAGAGCACTTATAGGTAGTAAGCATCTGAATGATGCACATATGACAAATAAATCGGTGAAGTTTAGAGAATATATAGACAACGTAAAATAATTGGTTGCATCTAACTTATTTTTATCAGAATTTAAATAAAAAGTGTCAAAGGATCCCTTGTAAATCTATTTAAACTACATTTTCTACAAATTTTGCATTGTATTTTAGACAAGTCTTTTTTTAAAAATTTTCCTTTTCTTTTCAAAAACATTACTCTTTTTGCTATTATCGTATACTAATCACCAGTTTTTGTTAACTGTATGTAATTGTTGGGATTGTTTCAGGCTGCTTTTGAAGAGGGTTGGTCTAGTAGCCTTTTGAGTGCATACTACCCATTGCTGCTTTCTGGTTCCTCGCTGATAGTTTGTTTTTGGGCTGAGGTATGTATTGCTGCATCAACCATGTTTGCAAAATCATTTTTGAGTGAGTTGTTTTAGTAACCGGTAAAATATAGTGGAGTCTATTTTGTTGATTTGTGAATTTTTCTTTTGAAAATTTCTTTTCATAATGAAACTAGTAATGCTACAACACTTTTCTCATATTGTTAGTAACTGTTATTACAATTATACCCATTATTTTGGAAATGGGGAGCCACTGTGGCTCAGTGGGAGGGCACTGGGGACTTTCCTGGGGGCTTCCTGGCCTGAAGGACTTGGGTTTGAATCCCGGTGTAGGCTGGGATTCTTATCTGGTGATTTCTATTCAGGGCGGCTCTGAGGTCGACTCAGCGTCCTTTCCAAGTGAGTACCAGGATCTTTCCTGGAGGTAAAGCATTGTACTCACCACACAACCTCCTTGTGCCGACAGCGACAAGTAGGTGGACCCCTACCTTCACCTCCCCTGTGGGCCACATTGGCACCTCCACTGTGTGCAATTGCACAGGGATACCTGTACCTTCACCTAATTGAAATGGTGTACTATGGATGTTTCACCCATCTCCTGCAAAACTTATCTCCAAATTGATTGTGCGATTGCGTTATCAGTGCTGTTGTAGGGTTATAATTCTCATATTTAGTCATATTTTTGGAGGCTCTAAGTTTGAAGACTTTGTAAATGAACTCCTTTAAAGTGAGTATTGAAGAGTAGATGTAGTAAGGGAAAAAACCCAACTTAACTTCAATATTAAAGGTGTTGTAGAATTTTGAAGAAAAGTAGATCTTTGAAAATTTTCGAAAATACACAGATTTTAATGGAGATGGACTTTTGCCACATTTATAAGCACTCGTTGCTGTTTGAATTAGAAATGTAACTAAAAAAGTAAGTTAAATTTGATTTTTTTGAAATGTTTTGATCTATCTTTTTTAATTTACTAATTACTCAGTGTTTATTCTCAATGAATAAAAAAATAAATAAAATGTGTGGGTGTGAGTGGGGGGGGGGAGAAGCAGCTTTAATGGCTATAATTCTCAATTTTCGTTTTTAATTGTGAATGAACGGGGAAACTTTTTGTGAGAAAACACTGTGACATGAGAATCTTAAATAATGATGTCAACAATGTGGAATGCCACTTGAAGGGGAGTTGTTTTTCTCAGAGAAACAGAATCCATGAGCAATACATAGTGTTGCAATTAAAAAATCTCTTTTTCTGTATGCTGTTACTATTCCTTTATTTTATCTGAGGGGGGATCCATCTCTGTACACTGCATAATCAGGACTTCATTGTACTTCAAAACTTCTGTTACGATTAACATTTTGAAATAAATTAACATAATAGGTGAAATAAAAATGCGGGAAAGATGTTTTAAGTTATTTTGTGTTATGAAAAAAATGTACTTACAAATTAACTTACATTCAACCAATTTAGTGTGACATAATCAAGGCAAATAATGAAGAGTTCAAGTGTTCATTGCCACAATGAATTTAATTCATTTTGGTTGTCTTTGTAATATAAGTAATGCAATTGCAAAGCAATGCAGTCCCACACTATTGTAATTACATGATGTTTTCAGGTGTTCCATTTACCAAATGTACGCTGGGAGAAGCCTCAATTCTTATCTAAATCTTTTCTGGGATTTGTTACTTTCAATATTATTACATATTCGCTTCTGCTAACAGAATTCATCACTACACAAGTGGCAAATACAAGTGTTGAAGACAAAGTAAGGAATAGTTGGTTTTTTGCTTTCATTTTTGCTTTTTAGATTACTAGTGGTGTAATTTTACTCCTTGCATTTTTGTTATGATCATTAACATTAATGTTGTAATGTAATACTTAAAAAAAATACTATAATTTCTTTCTACAATCATAGAAAAGGCATGATGACAATGCAAATCAATAAATAAAAGAGAACTTTTTATTGTGAGATAGATACATAATCCAGAATTGTTTTATTTTAATGCATGTACTATAACATATATTATACATTATTCATGATATCACCCTCCTTGTACTAATATCGGTTATTAATTTGCAGAGCTTCTACACCCATGTTTTCAATGGATGCTACGCTTTTCTTCTGTTTATTGTTGTTATCTTCTTTCTTATATATGGTGTTGAAGTTTTCTTCAAGGTAAGTCACAAAATTTTGATAATGATTGAAGGAAATATTGTACTTGAATTTGAAAATTATATTCACACTGTAATTATCAGTGCTGGAATTTGTATGTAATTATTTTGTTTGCCTTTTGGTACCTTTGAAAATTAGTCTTGGAAGATCGTTTTCAATTTTTTTTAGTGCAATATAAAGTGGTGAATTGTGTTTCGAAGTAGATCTTGTTTTATCACACAGTGTATTGCAATGCTCAAGATGAATTCATACTAATTGTGATGTTTGGTTGCAATGTAGATAGTGTTCTTTATCTTCTGCATTGCATTGATTAGGCTTGAGCCTTTTCCATTTTCACTAGTTTTCCTTTCATTGTTTTTTGAGTCTCTTTCTACAGATGTTTTCTTTCATGTGGTTGATAAAGTAAAGGTAATTTAGATAGCCTTTCTCCAGTCAACGTCTGATGCCACCTACTTCAGTATTTAGTTATTTTGCTTCCAATTTTTTCGGCATGCAGTTTTCTCTTATCTTCCCATTTCTGATATAATTCTCTTTCTGACATCCCAAAAACTTCAGAAACTTCATTTCAGCAGCCTATATTCTAATTATTTTTCTAGACAACATAGCAATATCAAAAGAAAAGGGCAGAGTTACATTTAAACATTCAAAGTTACAGGTCCATAATATTGCACTTGAAATCCATCACTTGAAAAAGTCCAAACCAATGCAAACAAAGCGCCTGTGGTGCATATCTGCCATTATTTTGGTAGTCACAAACAGTTGCACTTCCTTACTTCTAGATAAGAAACAAACATGTATAAATCCAAACTGTTACAATATTTGCAGAACATTACATAAACAAGCAAGGGATAAGTTCATGTATAAATTAAAAGCAGGAGTGAAGGACATACAATATATATAAGAATATTGTACATTTGTCAGTGTACTTGTGAAAGAATTTAATTTAATTGCAATTTTTTGTTACCATGTTACAGAAAATAAGCAAGTAAAATGTTAATCAAAATATAAAAGAATATTTGGGATCACTTGCCCAATTATGAATTTTTTTCTTTTGGTAATTAGTCATCTTCCTCTACAAATATTTCATCATTCCATGAGTAATTTTTTTTAAAAATTCAGTCTTTTATCATTCTAATATATTTTCAATAGAATATCATAATTGGCCACAAGGTGACTAAGTCTGAAGAAGCTTCCTGAAATGCACTAGTCCTGGACAGCCAAGACTCAATAAAATCATTAGATTTTTGATTTTTAAGTAATTCTAACTATACAGTTACAATATTGTAAATTTTCTTATTGATCAGAAGAGGGTCTTGTTTATGAGAAGGCTTTGTCTTTCTTTGTGCTGTTTTCAACTTCTTTTTCTTCCTATAATCATCATTCAACCTTCATTTCCTCTTGAATCATCGTTTCTAGAGGTTGTCCTCCCTCACTAGGACATCTTTTGATTTTAAAATACCTTAAATGTTTTGTGCATTGAATTGCATTCTTTTGTCTTTCATCTGAGTCTACCAAGAAACATTCTAGTCTCTGATACCAAATTTACTTCCTACTGCATTATAGTTTTTGGTATGTTTGTGATTCAATTGTAAACTTTAACCATCATTATCTTCAAATTCACAATGTTTAATGACTGCAAGTGAATTGTGAACTGCAAAAATGTAATCCTGTGCCTCAAAAAAATATTGGCCATGATTTCCATTGATTTTTGTGTTGCATTTTCATTACTACTATCTGCTTCATTTGAGATCCTCTCTTTACCATCTACTCCAACAATATTGATTTAAATCAACTGGCACATCTATGGTGGATGCAAAAAAAATGTTCATTAGCATGAGGGTATTATAGATAAGCATGGCATACCTTTGTAGCTTGTTGTTAGTTTCTTCACATACATACTTGACTTCATTCAATTCACTTGAATTCATTTCAATGAAACCTTATTTTACGTGGCGAGGCTGAGGCCATCAGGCCTGCCCTTCCGCCTGACCACACGCAAGTTCCACTACGCTTCTTTCATCATCTAGCAGAGAAAGGAGGTGTTACTCGGACGATGAAACTTGTGATTTAAATTTAGCCCAGAGGCTTCTTTTGGGCTTGAAGATCTTTTACATGTAGTAAATCAATTACATGGGACAGAAGGCTTTACTTCACCTTGTACGGCTTCATTGGTAAAGAAAGTTGGTAAACTGACTTAGTTTCTGGATAAAGAAATGCAAATTAAAATGTTGATCCCATGTCACCGGGCTAAGTGTAAGAGAAGACGTGCATTTTTAAATGAGATACTATTTTTAGGGAATCGCCTCTAGTTAAATTTAGGTAAATTTGATGATTTAAATTAGCATTTCAGACATTCGCAGAGCTTACCTGTTGCCTTTGAGAACTAGTAAAATTGCGAGGCATGTTACGTTTTGTACCTAGAAACCATAGAGAATAGAAAAGAAGTTATATTAATGAATAGTTGCATAATGATGGTAAATTAATGGCGACTAGAGCTGATTTTTATCACAATAATAATTTATGGTTCGCTCATTATTTCACTGTTGAATATTATTCTGAACTGTAAAGGTAGTGGAAGAAACATAATGTTGTATTTCTCTTCATAGTTGATAATTTTATTTATTGATATTATTGTTTTGAATGAATTCAGAACTTTTCTGGTTTTGCAATAAAGGTTAGAGGTGGCTTCCTAACTGGCCATGAAATGGCTGCTTCATCTATTGCTGGCAACACAAGAACACCTGCAGGAGAACGAACAAGTGCTACTGCAGCAACAACCAAACTTTTTGATGCATCAAACTTACCTGCTCTTCAGCCCAAGATTGACCATTCTCAGCTCCATCAGTCAAGGGTGGGCTTGCTGTCCCAAGCACTGATGCTTAGTATTATTGTGGGTTTTCTCTTTAGTGAGACGCTGTCTGAATTTTGGAAAAAAAAGTAAGTAAAAATTGTTGTAATAAAAAGTAGTCAAAATATTAGGGAATAATGACTGGTTTGTGGTAATTGTTAAACATTAATTACTGGTCTTGTAAAATATTTTTTAAATACATTTCATTATATCTATAGTCCATCACATGACATCTTCGTACATACTGAAATCATACATCACTTCTCATTACATAGTAGTCATATTATAACACTTCCATTACAACTCTTCATTTACAACCAGTTGTGTATTCTTATAACCCAAATTTTCTTCTTTTCGTCCTTATCTTCTTTCACCATTATTATCTCTTCTCTCTTCCTTATGTGTCTTATTTCTTTTTTCAAACTTCTTCCTATTAGAGATTTACTCTTATTAGCTGGCTCAAAAATTTTGGGCTGAATGGCTTGGCACATCCAGCCAAGAAAATATTTACGAATATAATTAGTTATTATGGTTTATCATCAGCAGCACTTTCTCAGCATTCAAGTTTCTTGGTAGGGAAAGTTAGAAATAAAAAACCACAACAAAAATCATTGATCCTAACTAAGGCTTAATATGCAAACCTGTGATCATGCTATTTTTATTTTATTTTTATCTTTCTGAATGTGTTTAGGAAAACATGGTGGAATGCATTTAGGAAAATCATTGTTATGATGCTATAATGTTTGCCATGCAAAACTCTTTATTCTTGTAAATACGTTAGTGAAGATCATTAGGTACCTCCTGTTTTGCAGTAGATCTATAGCTAACCCAATATATATAGAAGCTTACCCAAGTTATATGGGCATATGGAGTCAAATTGAACAAATTTATAAAAGGAACTGTTAAATAGAAGAAGAGTAACATTTTTTGTATGGGCTTCTTATGTGTAGGAACCTTGAGTCAGATTAGGGAATTAGCAGAAAATGTGTTTGAAACGTGTTTAAATTTTAATTCTTTTAAATTTCCAGTTTCATTTACACAGTTTTGAATTTTCAATAGAACCTAGACTAGTTCAGTAAGCTCAAGGCAACAACTGTTGTCTTTGCAGCAGCTCTGACCGGAATATCCTAGGGTTTGTGTCCCAATGGGGACTAATTTTTTGACACTAGCTAAACAGCAAAGTTGAGTTCTGCTACTATTCAGAGGAGAATTCTACCATATGGCTGCTTTGATCACAGTAGTCTTCTTTTATTTCTTCGATCAATATCAGGTAAATGCCAGAGCAGTACCTAACAAAGGAGCAACAAACAGTGATCTTTCCTTCCTCTGCCTTGATCCATCTTCATCCCTTGCACGCTTACACTTAAATATACTACACCATTACATGTATCAGGACACCAATCGGGCACTTAGAGATTGTTAAGGCTGGGCTGGAGCCCTGTTACGGGGAGATAATTGTAGGATAAAATTCCGTAAGCGAACGTGTAGGTCAGTGCCAAATCTGAAGTTTCAGTGGAGGATGAACACCATCTCCTCTCATAATATAACATTTACAACATGAATGAGACTTACCATAGCAGTTCAGTCTTGGAAATACGGATGTGCCCTTAACAGCTAAACTGTTATTCTCAACAGTTAAAGTTTAGTAACTGTTACACAAAATAAGTTATTTTGTTTATCCTGTTATTGGTTGAAATTCATAGAACTGCAATCTACTGGGCCTAATCCGAACTACTACAAGCTTTTATGGCAACCATTTTGTTTGTTCACCAGCCCATCTCTACTTGGAAACAACCAATCAGTCAATTAGTCAAAAAAAAAATAATAATAAAACAATCAGTATTACTTTGTTTCATTCTTTGTTTATGGCATGAAAGATAATTACATTTTTTCCTTTTGATTCGGAATTCTCGATATCCTACCCTGAACCATCGTATAAAATGAAAAGACTTTTGATATAGATTTGCACTGGGAGCGGGCTCTAATTTATAAAAAAACAAAAAACTATACAATTTCTCTCTTTTTTACAAAATGTCTGTATAATTATTGTGTCATTTGAATTGCTTCATTTTTATTTTGTTGTAAGTTATGCTAGTTTCTCTTACAATACAAAGTTTGTGGTAGATCTTGGAGGTCTTGTTTTTACATACCACATACTCTATCTTGTTACATTATAGCTTTCACATTACAAAATCCCATTGACATTAAGGATAAAAGCAACAGCACCTTTCTTTACACTTGCAATGTCTCAAAACACAAGTTTGATTACAACATTACTAGCTGTTTAACTACATCATTCTGGGCATGGGGTTCATATGGTCTGCAATTTGAGGTGACAATGCTGCAATTGTCAAAGTTTCTGTTTCACTTTAACACTTAAGTTTTCACAACAGCATTACCACATGATCATTAGCATAAACATGTAATTTTTATCTTAGTGTAATTATTTTCAAATGATGAATTAACATAATATTGAAATAAATTTGCAGAGTTCCCCTCTACAGTCGTAATTGGCATGACATAGTGTTTCGTGTAGTGGAAATAGGTGTTGCACTTTGGTTTCCATGTGTACTGTGGAACTGTTACAGGTAAGAATAGGACTATGACTGTATTTTGTTGTTGTATGGAATGATTTATAAGGTATGACTCAAAAAATGTAATTATTTTTAGCCCGGAACAACTGTGGATTCTAAACCCTAAAAGGATTTTGAAGAAGTTGGAACTGGAAACAAACACAGCCCCTACTTCAGAAGAGCAGGAAGATGGAGCATTTGTGGAGGACTCGTTAGATTTGGGTGAGCTAAATGTACATTAATGTAAATTCTTTTTGTGCACTGTATAAGAGTATTTGAAGGCAAGCGTATCAGACTTGAGGAGACTGATGTGTGAGTATTTGGTTACTGCTTGACTCCTCCTTGTGGTTCATTTAATGCTCGAGTTTTTAAGGCATTGGGCATATTTAACAAGTGCTCCTCGTTTTATTGAAAGAACTAAGTAAATCAATAATTTTATATTATTGGCATTTGTATGACTGTTGTAGGCGATGAAGCTTGTGGCTCCCAAGACTGTTGGATTTGCTATGATGCTGACCGACAAGATGTTGGACCTCTTATTCAACCATGCCAGTGTAGAGGAGACATGAGTAGTGTTCATCATGATTGCTTGAGGCGATGGCTAGTTGAGGCAAGACTAAATTTTTGTACTAATTGCGCACTTTTTCTTGATACTCCACAATGGGGGGGTATGGGGAGAGGCGGGTTCAGTCTACGTCAGGGTGGTGCAGTGCTGTCGACTTCTCTGAAAGGTAACTCAGCGTAATAGTCCATCTTTGACTACATAACAATTAGAAGAAAGAGAGCATTATTGAAATTGTTAGTAAGAGAGAGTGAAAATTGAGGACCCTGCATTGTCAAAGACGAAGGTGGGCAGCACTGCAAACTAAGCCGTGATATTCCAAGCGGAGCTCATATTTTGTACCAGGCCATGCTGTGCCAGGCTGAGCCAGAACTAGGGAGCTGGAGGATCAAGAAAATATGCACATGTAGTATTCAGCAATTCAGATTTTGATTAAATTGGTTGTAACAGTTTTTTCATCTTATTTCTGTGTGTAGAGTTCCACCAATCCAGATTGCCTGAGCTGCAAGGTGTGTGGTGCTCCATACCAGGTTCAGCGAGGGGAGCGCCTAGATTGGCAACATGGATTTACGACCCAGCACTGGCTACAAACTGCTGCTATTGTGACCTGTATGTGTGTGTCAGCTGCCGGAGCCTGGGTTACTATTCAGCTGTTTGAGGACCCGGTAATTCGCATGCTGGCTGCAGGGAGTGCATTGCTCATTCAGTATGTGTGTGTCAGGTGAGTGCTATTTACCAATTTCTTTTTCATTATAAAATCTTAACATAAATGTAGAAATTAATATCCACTTGCTCCTTTTTAAGACATTTCAATCGAAAGCAAGAAATACTTGGATAAAGGTGTAGTGATTATTGCTAACTCCTCTAAACAAATCAGTAAACTGTAAAAAGCTCAAAATTTTCAAAAATTTATTGAAAAATAAATCAATCCTTTGAATAAATTTATTTATGATTTTGTATTGTTTATTTTTTAGATTTTTAGGCTTGAATACTGTTGTGGCATATCAGCGGGCAAAGACTTCGGCTCTGAGTATTGTTGGAGGCAATCATGTCTCTACTATTAGTGAGACTGTTGCTGTTTCTGTTGATGTGCCAAAGCCACCTCCTGAACCTGCTCGCATTTGAAGTGAGTTTCGACTCTAGCCAAAATTCTATATGTGTAAGTAGTCCCAGGTGAAGCTGTGTTAGTTCTGGTCAGTTGGTTGATCCTTTTGCAAGAGGAATGTCGACCGTCCTAGCCCAGTCGATGTCAGAGAATTAAGCTGCATACCATGCAACTAACGACTCAGCTGACCCGATGCATGTCCTGGCTCACGGACATCACTACTCCCATGCTGATAGATCACAATCCTTGGTAAAAGCAGCAATAATCCTTTGTGTGTATGTGTGTGTGTGTTTGTGTGTAAATATTTCAGATGCAGTTAGTATATTTCAGTGACTACACTTTAACTTCCAGTTCAGTGTACAATTGTTAGGAACAAAGGAATGAGGCCATCTTAAATAGTGAGATAATTAGAAATATATATTTATACATTATAACTGTTGTAAAAATAGAACTTGATCAATATCTAAACTTTCCCTCTCATTTTCTTGTTCTTCGAAGCTCTGACAAAGAATTTTATTAATCAAATGTATCATATTTTAATTACAATATATACTCTACTATTGATTATATGTTCTACTATAATAATAAAGGAGTATATTATTATAATTCCATTTCTGGTATACAATGTGTCTTTATTAGTTATAGTTAATCTTTATTTGCCTGGAATACAGGATTGGTGAATTGAGCCATTCTTTCTATTTCTCTGTGTGTAGGTTTAGGTGCACTCACCTTTGATTCATCTTTTGTCTGAGTGCATTAATAATGGGCTAAATTGACATGGCTCTCCTGTTGTCGAGACAAAGTCTCAATTAATTGTTTTAAAGAAAAAGTGCAATATAAAGTATAAGGTGGGAGTGTTGGGATGTAATTCAACCTCATTGAATAAGTTTTAAATGTACTCTACTAAATGTACATAGAATGTTTTTGTAATATATGCCTTTATTATTGTCTGTGAAATTGTGTTTTAAAGAATTTTCCATGGAGTATGTAGACAAAAGTTCTTATTTTAAAGCAAGATACAATCATTTACTTGATCATATATCGTAAGTTTATATTTTAAGGTTCTGTTAAAAGTAATTACATGTGCATTTATAATTTGTGCATTAAACAGAATTGATACATGTTTCAAAAATGTGTAGAACTATCATGCAGTCTTAAAACTACATACATTTTGCTTCAAGTAGGCAGAAAGGAACCAGTATGAGTGTCAACAACCCACTATTGTACCTGGTAGTAAAATATAGTTCCTAAACACTAGATCAGTTGTCTTTCTCTTATGCACAATAATTCCAGTGCTATTTGCCATTTTCCCTTTACAGTTCAGGGTCATCATCATGCATTCTGCATGCTAGTTTTAAGAGGGTAGTGTAAATTGTCCTGATATACAAGTAAAGTCTGTACAGGGCAGTGTAACATGGTAGTTATTCTTTTGGAGCCCCTAGGGCTTGTTTTACTTCTCTGTATTTGACTTGACAGTCTTTATCTCAGAAAACTAGTTGTTTGATATGTCAACATAGCGCTACAAACAGGATATTTCCTTGAACTTAACTAGTGAAATTCTCAAAATTGTAAGTTCTTTGGGTAATATCCCAGCATCATTCAGAATGCATCATACTTCTCTTGAATAGTGTAATCCATGTGTCGAAATTCTTGAATTATATTTTGATGATCTGCACACACATCCATGCCTTATTTTGAATTGGCTAGCATAGTTGCCATAAGTTAACAGTATGTTTTCGATCTCTCTGTTTTATTGAGATGTATGAATTCATGCAAACCAGAAATTTAAGAAATATTGCATGATTTGTATGTTGAAGTGATGTCTATAAAATTTAGTTGTTGGAATAAAGAGAAGTTTGACAGTGTTTCAGTAATTTGGTTCCTTTCTTAATGGTGCCCATGCCCACTTACAGCCAGTTGAAAGTATGTATTTGTGTATTCATGCAAAATATGTAGTTTGGAGGCTTTGTCAACTATGATTATTGGTGTGCAGTTTTCACCTTTTATGATGTGTGCACTCTGGATAACCTGACAGTGTAATATAAGAGTTCTTGCAGCACCAACATAGGTTAGGTTGGAAAAGAAATGAGCTGTGTATTTTATTAATCGTTGTTGTCATTTTGTAAATTCAATCATTTCCTGTAATAATTAAACTGAAACGTTTTGTTTGATTTATTTCAAATAAAAAATATTGAGCATTTGTCATTGTCACTTTCATTTTACCAATAGTTTCTGTCCTTGATTTTCCTTTCAATATGCCAGAACCTTCCTTTAGTTGATAACGGAGTATCAAGTCACTATTGTCAGAAGTGTTGAAGGATCTGAATGAGACTGATTATTGGATAAGTACTGCATGGTTTTTGAAGCTAAAGGTACATAGACACAAATTTATGCAGATTTATGAAAATTTATTAGATGCAAATTGTTTTCTTGTGTTGTATGATGAATAATAGAATTAATTAAATCATTAATGAATCGTGAATTGGTAAACTTCAGAAATGTTCTGTGGACTGCACAACAAGATAAATGCGCAGGTCACAAGATTCCCATGGTTCATTGAGAGTGAAAATGTTGTACCACTCAATAGCATTTTCATGGGTACCCTAGTAAAACTTCAATTCATTGTCAAATAGAAATACCCTTTAGACAGCCATTTTTGTTTTTCATTGTTGAAAGATTATCTTGTTGAACTCGCAGATCAGTGCCATTATTTACATGACATTTTCCTTCTCAAAAGCATGTTTACTAGCTTCTTTGTTACTAGATACACTTACATCATTTTTTGTGTAGTTAAAATAGCTTATGATCATACAAAAATGTAGATTTCTACTCACTGCTGTGCATACATAAAGTTGGCCTTTTTTTAAAACCTCTGAAAAACCATGCTGAAAATGCTTTTTACTTTCTCACTACAGAGTAGAGAGTAAGTTATGTAATGCTCCATGAAAAAGCGGCGAATTTTCGGCAGAAAAACTCTTATTATAGGGCCTGGTAACGAAAAAGTGGACGAAATCAGTTGCTAAACTTAGAAACAAATCCTCTAACACGTTGGGTACCCAGAAACTTACGTTTTGTGGGCCCTTCATACCGAAAAATCGATAACGCAAAACGACTGTCCGTCTGCGAACAACGCTAGCGGCGAAACCGTTCTGCCGATTTTCTCCAAAATTGATATTCCTCAATCGATCCGGCTGATGTCGCGGCCCCTTGAATTTGAAACCGATATTTTAATTTTGGGAGGTACTTTACGCGAAGCCCCTGGAACATTTTCTAAATTGTTCCAAAAAAATGGCTCTATCAATTATGATTAAATTTTGTTGTTGGATAGTGTGAAGGACGTTTAAGACAATAATGCAGATTTCATGTTTGTTGAAAACCCTGATTTTTCGAAAATTGCAAAACTTCAAATTATTTTCGTCCGAAAACCAAAAGATGATCGATTTCATTGAAGATCATTCTTTAATGAAATTCCTTAAAATTGCCTTATTTTGAAATAAGGCCATTTACAAATTTTCGAAAATTTAGGTCCTATTCGCGAAAATAGGGCGAGAAAGTACATGCAGTTTTAATCATATCTTAGCGTGATGGATACTTTTATGCACGGTGGGTAGATTGCATGAACAAAGTAAGATATATATATATATATATATATATATATATATATATATATATATATATATATATATATATATATATATATATATATATATATATATATAGAGAGAGAGAGAGAGAGAGAGAGAGAGAGAGAGAGAGAGAGAGACAAAAGGGGCGGAAATAGGCGTTATGAACAGTGAATAGAACCCAAATTTAGGAACATTTTAAACCAAGAATCACATTATTCGAGCCACGGGTTCCGTAAATATCATAAATTGTGTAAATTGCATATATAACACGGCGAAGATTGAAGACATGGTAACCGTTGTTGTACTTCTGGAAGTATACAAGACGAGTTTTATTGAATATCCGGTGAATGCCTGGGTGGATTTTGGCCAAACTTTCAGAAATTATAGAGAAAAATATTTAGATCAGGGCAAAATTAGTCACGGCGCGGGGGAATTTATGTAGGGCTCGGAATAAATTATCCAGTTTCATAGCATAGCGGATTAAGAAAGAATTGAAGGAGCGACTGAAAATGTAAGTGACGTCATCACGAGTTGAGAAGACGAAAAATAAAGGTTTTTGGAAAAAAGAAAACAGGAAAGGGGAATTCGGTAATGTAACGATTACAAAATGAAAGCTAGTAAAATTATGAAACAGATAGTAAGACGCAAGATGCCCGAAAACAGTGAAAATGTAAAAGTTTTCGAACATTTCTTATGGTGATGGGCATGTGTTTGATAAAAAGACTGTCACTTGGATTGTGTGGACCAACAATGTAAAATGTGTTACAGACAGAAAGAGTTCGGGTTTGATGAGGATCGCACGCGTTTGGATGCTATGTTAAATTTTTGGAGAAATTTCGTGGAAGTGTTGTGCAGAAGTTCTTGAGTTATTTTCGGTCGTATAACATCAGTTGTTCAGATTAGGTCGAGCTAAAATTCAATTTAATTTATTTAGAAATTCACGAGAAAATCCGCATGGACAGTATTCACGCAAGTTAGGCGCAGGAAACAGGGGCGTCGCAAAATCTAAATGCGTCGCGAAAGAAAATAGAAGTAACGTTTAGGGAAGACGCGATTAATGCAAGGAACAATAAACGGAAATACATTTGGTAATTTTTAAATGGACGAGTGCATCTGGGATTTGATGGCAGCTGAGCGGGAACTGCGTGCATGAAAAATGCACGTTACAACTAGCAACGACGGGCGCTGACAGGAAGTGACATCGCTGCGAAAAGGGAAGTGGCACGAATTGTGCAATTACTGTTTTTTTTGTTGTTTGTTCACGCGCAAGTCTAAAGAAAAATTCTGTCGAAGACCAAGTCCTGATATTAGGTTAAGGATAGGATTATATATATATATATATATATATATATATATATATATATATATATATATATATATATATATATATAAAAGGTCACGACAGAATGCGCATTCTGATGTATGCATGAGATTTTTGTATTATATTTCCAGTGTGTATGGTTGTATTTTCTTTTCCTGTATGTTTATGTATTTGTGTTGTCATGTTTCGCAAGCCGGAGAGGCAGATTGTGTTTATGGATAGGATATAAGCAAAGGAAATCCGAAATTAAATGTATGAGCATCTCACATGGCTCATGATTGGCTTGAATCCACGTGTTTTTATTCAATAGTTGTATAAAATTTGACCCAGGCACGAACGAAGCGGACCCTTACCTCAACTCCGTATGGAGTGAGCGCGCGGACTACGACCAGGTAGGATATGAATAATGATTCGAGCTAGCAGAAGTACGGGCAACCGATAAGCGAAGGTATTGTAGCATCCAATTGCAAGTTAGAGCTAGGCAGGGCAAAGATAGTGCACGTGACGAGTAGAGAATACAGCACCCCGTTGCATTGGACGCCCAACGTGTGGGCGTGATTAAATATAGTAAGAGTAACCGGAGAGAGGATACACGAAGGGAGGATACGTTGCAATATATATATTTCATTTTTCTCTAAAAGATGTAGGAAAAAACATAAAATATGTGAAATATAAATTCGTTATATTGTTTAAAATTCCATTCTTCAAGCGTTTTCCGAGCACACTACGTTGTCGATCAGATCTTAACATGGATTCAGATAGGCGGAAAGAAAGTTCTACATCTGCAGAAGCATTTTTTCGCTAGTTTCATACGAAATGTATAATACATGGGGCCAGCGATCAAGTGAATAGTACCGTGTACCCTGTGATAGAAGGGGGAGGTAAAGGGAGCATACGCCCCCCCCCCGACTTCAGATAAGCGATAAGACAATGATCTGAAAAGTATTTGTTTTATCGAGTTCCTCATGGAGTCTTTGAAACATGAGTAAGCACGTGGTTGTTCTTTCTGCTTCACATTTATCCACTCCTCCTTCATCCCGAGTACGGGGTTTCCAAGAAGCAGAAGGCGCGGGGGGGGGGAGGAATAAGTTTGACAATTAATAGCAAAGCTCTGGCGTTAATACTAGCGCAGTGCATGGTTTTGCAAATATTTCAGTAACTGTTAGCTTTCAAGTAACATATTTCGAACGCGCAAGAGAAATGTTCATTTTTGGCTTATAAATATATTAAAATGTAACGAAACATGTAGCAATAGATCGAATGTGTAAAAAATGTAATTATACCAAAATATGTAAAAAAAATAGTTTCAATTGGTTCAGAATGTCGTGTTTAAGTCTAAAAAATATTAGTGAATGTAGGTATCTTGTCCCTGTAAATATACGTTTTTACATGAAAATCCGTTCCTTACTTATAAGGTAGAACTCGACGAAATGAAAAATGTCAGACAATCCTAAAAATTTTTCAATATATAAAATACAGATATTGGCCATGTAATTTCACTGAAGTTTTGAAATGAATATCCTGAATTGAAATAAAGTAACTCGTATAGTTTCTTGATACATCTTTCACATTAATTTTTTTTTCAGGGCGAGGGGGGCTACGTTTCAGCATTACCCCAGGCCCACAATTGTCTAGCTTCGGAACTGACTCACCTTTACTACCAAACTTTGCAAGAACACTGCGACTATCATCAAGAAGAGCCTGTCTTATCTAATTCATACATACTTTTTATTGTATTGATATCGGTTGTATGTCGTTGAATTCGGTTTTATTAGTACAGATCTATTTATTTGGCTACATTTGGCTGATTGTCTGGTGGTAACAATAAGTACAGATTTACAATACACATTTAGAGTGCAAAGACAATGTAAAATCCAACACAAAAGCAACTAGTCCGAGCAGCCCAAGACGGCAGGAGGTGGTCAGCGGGGTGTTGGCTCGTGGGGCGTGTCGGTGTGGCGGGGGCGGCCGGCGAGGGCGCGGCGGTTGGCGTCGGCGCCCCACAGCGGCGCGAAGACGCGGCGCTCGTCCAGGGCGCGCGCGGGGGCGTCGCAGATGACCTTGAGCGCGCGCAGCACCTCGGCCGGCGCGCGCGTGCGCTCGCGCAGCCACGCCTCCGCCGCCGCCAGCGCTGCCGGGGCAGACACGCGCACGGATCAGGGCTTAGAGATCCCTATTCATTGTTTCCATAAAAGGTATATTATTTCACTAACGATGTTCTCCTATAAAAATAGTTGGGACAGATCTCGTGGGAATGGACGTCATCATAGTTTATCACAAATCACGACATTCTGGCTGGGAATGGGTGGTTAACTCTTTCTGGAGGGAAAAGACAAAACAAACAACAACAAAAACAGCACTTTAAACGGGGATGGTGGAAAAATGACTGGCGTCCGCACCGCTGAGGTCTGGTTTCAATCCCAGGCCAACGAACGTGAAATCTGTGATAGACAAAGCGAGCTCGTCACGTGTTCTTTCATAGGTAGACTACTGTTTATTTCTCCATCAACATTATCGATATCATCGACTCATCACTCGACTGCTCACGACAGTGGCGGCTGGTGCTGAAACCCAGCTGTGTGCTGTTAGCAGTGGCTGAACTTTCCCACCGCTCAGACAAAACATTCTGCCGCCTCCCAAGCGTACGTTCCTTGTTTAAAATACATCCACATGGAATTTTATTTATACAATAATGTACGAGTATATTTCATAGGAACTTACAATTTTTATAGATAATTCGGAGTTTATTTTGTTAAGTAAAACAAAAAATATTAACGCTAACATTGTTTAACACGTCCAAGTACGGTTCTTCCGCCATCCCCTTACAGTGACTATCAGGGCTATCTATTGCCAATTATTTTCTACACGAATCAGCGTAGATGTAGATCTGCGAAGCACTGCCATAGGGCAGCTCTCGATGCTGGGAATCTCGGAAGGGTCGGAAGGAAGCGGAAAACAGAGCAGTGGTTGTTGCAATGCGTCAAACGGAGCGATTATCGGACGTCCAAATGGACATGATCATCGGCTTTCGGGCCACAGGCGGAAGCATTTCCGAAATTGTTAAGTTTATAAACAGTTCATCATACTGTGTATGGCAAAATGGCCAAAACCGGCACCGTGGCGCACCACGGGCCATAGATGACAGGAGAGAAGGACGGCTGCGGAGATGTGAACTGGCGGATAGACTCTTAACTGTCTGTTTACCTTTTCGTATAAGAAGTGGTGTAATTCCATTTATATTCTTATACCGAGTCTATAACCTGACAAATTCCATAGTATTCTTAATATGAGTTAAAACAAACAGTACTAAATACACCTACGTAAAAATATAAAATGATGTACAGCTGAATTTTCTGAAACGACTCTTAGTAAAACCTAAATATCTCGGAACGAGAAAAATATGCGTTACATTATTTGGGATTTAAGGGTCTTAATTAAGCGGGTAGTACAAGGTGCAAGACATAAAAAAGGCGAGACAGGTGGTAATTGTGAATTGCAAAATGAACTCGGGCAAATTTATGTATACTCCAATTTAAAAGTAGTGTACCTTGGAGGTCCCGAGCTGAAGGGAGGGAGACCCTAAGAACTAATCTGGAACTTCAATATCAAAACTTCAAAATATCAAAGTCGTAACGAAGCTCACGATTGGATGACAGGGCCCCCCTCCCCTTTCAGCTCGTAAACTTGAAGGACCACTACATTTAAATCAAGAATATAGGTAATAAGTAGGCGACGGATTTCTGTGATCTAAAAAATATGAAATACGTCATGCAATTACGTTTAAAAGTAGAAACAAATGAAAGACCTATAAAATTCAAATTATGACTGAACGAACGCTTCGGTTGTTATGTTTCTTGAAAGAAATATTGGACGAAACCATCATTTTTAGAAAATTGCAAACATTATGAATTTTATGCCGTGGTTTCGTAGGCGCTGCCTATTTTCGAGTGCACAATGTCTAGTTACATTCTTGTGTTTCGCTGAGTTACAATGTTGAAGAACAGTAAAGCGTGTTCTGCATATCTTTGCTTTTACTATTTACATGTGCTTTTACCTAAATTTACAGAACAATATCACTCCATCGGTACTGTAATGGAACGTCTTGCCTACTTATCCCAAATCTGTGTGTAACCGCACCACGTTGCGGCGACAATATGTAATAAAACGACTATACCTTGAATCTCTCTACTCTATGTAAAATCTATACAAATTTATGCCCTGCTAGCTTTTGCCTCCTTTATCTAAAACTGTGCCCGTTACTTAGCTACTCCTTCAATGTTATAAAACTACTGGGCGTGAGGCTGTGGTTGGCCTGTACAGGAGCCTAACGAGATACTTGGACACTTGGGCGTAGGTCACTGTTTAATACTAAATCACGAAATCATATCATATGGCTTACTGTCGAACCAAGTACGTCCGGCATTATTTATTCTTTTCTGGTTTTCACTCTCTCCACACTCCGCTGGAGACATAACAACAAAAACATACACAAATGCAACACAATACACAACAAAACACAATACCTGAAATACATAAAATCACATTCACACTTACTATTTACACAATCGACAAAAAAACAAAACAAATCATTCACACTTGAATGCGCATCCCCTATTCTGTCTGAATATAGCCTATTGTTATTTCCACAAAAACTTGGTCTTGTACATTAAAACCTAGTCTGTTCTTTCTTCCCATTTATCTGAACTATTAAATTACGCAAAGTTATTGCACTTTCCTTTCGTAGAAATCGGCCATCCGCGTAACGCCATTGTTCCATGTCACCTCCGTAGTATACACGCAGCATCCATTAATTCATCTCCCCACAGCATCCATCCATTTCCACACACGTTTGTTAACGACAAATTTACTTTAAATGAAGAATATCCCTGATTAAAACTACTCACTAATTATTATACTAGTTTTTGTTAACTGCGACCGACAATATGGCGACAGTGTTCCGCGAACACTGTTTTCGTGAAATATATAAATATCTCTTCCACGTTTTATCTTTCCATTAACTCGACAGTTACTAAACACGATATATTTCACTCTATTCACAAACTGAACGCAATTTTCTATTAAAAATAAAAATTTTTGCGGAGCGTTTCAACATGCGTCCGTATTCAAGCTATTTCGACCGCGCTCCCCCTCGTCATTGTTGTGTCCGGATCGTCAGCTCTTTTTTTCTTTTAACATCACACGATCGCTGTCGCTTCTCCTACAAAATATTACATCATTTAATTTAATTCACATTTTCTGTTCTGGCGTAGCCCCTCGAAGTTTCCCAACGTTGCGACTGTTACCATAATTTTCTAAATGATTTATTCTATTGGTTCTTAAAGTTTTGTTTGTATTGCTTCACGCGTTCTCTTAATTTTCGCCACAAACACCTTTTGATTTACTGAACCTTAAAGCACAACAATGGCTATCATGTCTGTTTACAAGCTGGAATTTATACTATACAAAAATGTTCATATCTTTCGAACGCATGATGCGATTTCCTTCAAATAACTTGCAAACGACTTCGCTACACGAACGCCACTGCCCTATCTTGTCCCAATTGTGAATTTGTTGCGTTTTCCGTTTACTTCTCAAAAACTATCGCTACGCGACATCGCCTTCATCTGTTTTTACAGTTCATGTTAATGTTATGCATTTTCTATTTATTCTTTGACTTGTGCCTTATTCTTGGGGGAATCATGGAATATTACAGTACTGAATATAATTTCACCAAACTCGCGAACAAAACTTCATAACTTCTCAGTAACTGAGACTATTTTTAGGTATATTGAAAGCAACTGGATGCGAGCTCGCTTTACTTCCGTGTAAACAATAGTCCGGTTTTGAGGGATAGACCCACCAGCAAACCTGCTACAAACACTCTATATACTACTGAAAATTACAATAATATGTCGTTATAATGATATTTTGTTCAAAATATGCCACCAAAAATTTAAAAAAAGCCAAAATATGCATTTACATATAAAAATATGACTTATCATAGAAATTCGCCCCCTAGTAATAATTAGTATAGTATGATTCAAAGAGAAGGGAAATTTCAAAAACTAAATAATTTGGTGAAATTATTTAATTCGAAAAAAAAAAAAAATCGTTCCTTTGCCCCTGGCTGGTAGGCAACGCGTCGCACAGGGGTGTGTGTGAGGTGGCGTGTAACGTACCGCTGAGGTGGGGCTGGGGCGGCAGCAGCGCGTCGACCAGGCCCAGCGCGAGCGCCTCCTGCGGCGGGACGACGCGCGCCGTCGCCAGCAGGTCGAGCGCGCGGCGCCGGCCCAGCAGCGCCACCAGGCGCGCGGCGCCGCCCCACGCGGGTGTCAGCCCCATGCGCGCGTGCACCGCGCCCACGCCCCCGCCCGCCGACAGCCGGAAGTCGCACGCTAGCGCCACCTCCGCCCCGCCGCCCAGCGCCCCTGCGCACGCCACGCCCCAGCGGTCAGGTTATGGTTTAGACAGATAGATAGATAGATATTTATTATTCTGCAGGTAGGTATATACAACCTGGTGGCAGAACTCTACAATTTACATATTATTAATATTAACTTTAAATTATTTAAAGACAATAATAATAATAATAACAATAATAATAATAATATAATATGCTAACAATAGTAGCCTTAATTACATTTTATGGTTGGCCTGCACAGTTATTTGAAACTATTAAATACAAGATTACACGACTTTTTAATTACACTTCACTTCACTTCACATTTGAAATTCACTTCTCTTTCTACTTCTATACTGCACTCCACTGCACAACACTTCACCACACTTCAATACAATACTACTTTGAATATAATTATATATTTAGAACAGGAACGCATTTAATAGTAATTAACACAGTAATAATAGCCATAAAAATATCAATAATAATCAAATAATAACTGATATAGTAAGTTGGATTATTATATCAGTTATTATTTGATTATTATTGATATTATAGTAGTATGAGGGGGTGGGTCCAAATTCTATGGACTCAGAAGCTACAACTAAAACATTTAATATAGTTGCGGGCCATACTTTCATGTTAACGCTGGTTTACTGTAGTATGAGGGGGTGGGTCCAAATTATAAGGACTCAGGAGCTACAACTAAAACATTTAATATGGTTGCGGGCCATACTTTCATGTTAACGCTGGTTTACTGTAGTATGAGGGGGTGGGTCCAAATTCTAAGGACTCAGGAGCTACAACTAAAACATTCAATATGGTTGCGGGCCATACTTTCATGTTAACGCTGGTTTACTGTAGTATGAAGGGGTGGGTCCAAATTCTAAGGGCTCAGGAGCTACAACTAAAACATTTAATATGGTTGCGGGCCATACTTGCATTACTCGACCGATCCAAACCTGACATCCCCGTATTGTTCTGTAGTGCCAGCAAACATCTGGAACGATTTTAGACATTACTTATGATGTTAAGTATTAGGATATGTAGAAACAACACTAAACACTTCTGTAATGTAAAGAAAAAAAATTATTAGCGTAAGTAGAGAATTGTTATTTTGAACCACCAATTTATAAAAGGAGAATTATTATTTCAATATTATAAATATTAAAACATTTTTATTATAATTTTAGTCACATTACCTTACATATTTGGTCTTATTAATTGAGATAATGAAGGCGTACGAGATTATACTCTTACGTACTATAAGCGTACGATAATTTTCTTTTCAATATGGGAATTATTTCCATCTATTAATCTTCCACTTGAGAGTTTTCAACAACAGTTCGTAATTTTTAATCCAAGGTAAAGATAAATGGAGAATTTATAAATTCAGACACAAATTCAAAGAATTAATCGTAATTTTGTACTATCTTTAATATTGTTATCAACTATAAACAATCTTCTTCTATCATAAGTTATTACCCTGAAAAAACACTATATTTTTTCAGCGACTGAGATAATTAGAAACGAAAGGTTACTAGTGTCTATTTTGTAAATGTCACTGTCGTGCAAACATGCCAATATGCTGACTTTACAAAATGAAAAAAAATCATTAAAATATTGAGAGACAAACACTGCCGTACAAGAATCGACTGGCTTGAGTAGGAAGTCGCTAATTAATACTGAACTTATACGAATGAAATTAATAGAGTACATCACTCCATTAATTTTTTTCTTGAGAACGCTCTACCCAATCATATTCTGCATTTGTAGACACATAACTCGAAATTATAAGAACATTTTTGCAGATGAGGCATATTTAGCCTCTCGAAAGAATCGAATAACGAGGAAACAACGCAGAGGATACTTTATGGAAGAGCTGGAATATTTGTAAAGATTTCAATTTTAACACAAACGAAGTTGAGTGTATTGTGCCAATTAAAATGCATGAAATAATTTCTCAAACAAACAAAACCATTAAGGAAATAAATTGCAATGCTGAACATTACCCACGCTGTGTCGCTTTAAGAGGCTAGGAATCACGTTTTTAGTAAATGAATGCTTGGAAATCTGTGAAGCCTTTTTAGCAAAAGCTTTGTTTTTATTTTCGGACTCTGCTACGTTTTACGGTTACCATCAAAATCTGACCTCAGACTAAATTTGCTGAATGTTCCTTCTCCCTTGTTTGAAATGCACTCATAAACTAAATTAACACCACCTGATCTATAATTTTGACACATGGAATATAGTGCTGATGGTTGCCTACAATCGAGCGAGGTAATCCCTTTTCTACAGGCAACTGAAATATTAAGGACATGTTATTATACTACGAATAAAATTAGTATGTGATTGACATTTGGGGGTGGAGGGGGCGGCGCTCTACCACGTGCTCTCAACACTAACGAGACAAACGGAAGAAAGCAATGTTGAGAAAATCGTAACAATTGTTACGTTTATTTATAGCAAAATATTTGTGATATATTGTAATAACTAAAAGGGCAAAATAAGACATGAATAACCTTTTATCATTACATTATATAATACCAAAGTTATTGACAATTCCACTCTATTGTTTGGGGTCTTCCTCAGGTACAATCTCAGTATGGCAGACCAAATACATACGGAATAAGAATTGAAATCAGCTTCCGTCAGATGGATGTCAATCTCTTAAACTATTTTAATGGATGCTACCCAATTTGCCAATTGTAGCATATATATTGTAGCAATATTAATTTTATTAAATCAATATTACAGTCCATATTACAACCAAAATAAAGGTGTAGTGCAAAATTAACTGCATGAGAGATCCCGGTGGCATAACCACATAAAGTAGCAAACTTTAAGTTTTTATACTACTGGAATCTCTCAATGCTTAACTGAGATTTCAAGTCTTATCCCATATGTATTTGGTTTGCCATACTGAGATTGTACCTGCGGAAGACCCTAAACAATAGGGTCGAAATGTTGTAAATAACTTAAGTATTATTTAATTTAAAAATAAAAAGTAATTCAATGTCTGTTATTTTGGCCTTTTAGTTATTTTTTACGTCTGTTCGTCACGTTTGTAACATTTTCTCCTTAATTTTAGGTGACAACAATGTGTAAATGCCGAAGCTTCTGATTCGCTATCCCCTAGGTTACGACGCTGACGTCATCACGTGACCACGAAATGTCAATCACATTCTAATTTTATTCGGACCTTAGGAAGTAATGGATGAGCAACAGGAATAGAATGAGGGGGTGTTGGGAAAACGTCGTGATGGGTTTCTGAAGTGAGTGTTACTCCTATTAAGCGTCCGTTATTAGGAGGTAATAGATGAGTAACAGGAAAAGAATGAGGGGATCTTGGGGAAAATTCGGGTGAGTTTCTGAAGTGAGTGTTACGCTTGTTAAACACACGGCATTATGAGGTAGTGGATGAGCAACAGGAAAAAAAATTAGTGCTATTGAGGAAACGTCGCAATGGGTGTCTGAAGTGTGTTACGCCTATTAAGCCCACGGCATTAGGAGGTAATGGATGAGCAACAAGAGAAGAATGAGGACAAGTCGCGATAGGTTTTTGAAGTCAGTGTTGCGCCTGATTTAAATACGACTTTGAAGGTCGTCAACGATTGTTACATTTGCTGAGCTCCAATACACGTTCGGACAAATTTTATCTTCACAAAGGGCAGGAAGAGTATATGTAACTAGTCCAAAAGCATACGACTCTTATCAGAAATCGGGTGCGGGTTTCAGTCAACACACACAGGTGTCTGTTGCACACCTGGCCGTCGTATTTACTCGGAAACTAGACTGCTTATCTCAGAAGGCAGATCCTCAAAAGCAATCTCTCAGCGTTTGCACATGATTCACATCACCATCGAATGCCGAAGAGGACGCTTGCTCAAGTGTCGAAATGTAACACTATATATTTACTTCGCAATCTACGCCTTAATCAATACACATTACAGAAATTGAAAAATTAGTTTTATCACTGAAACAACATTTATTTATTTTTGAAGCTGAAATTGCTCAATTACCAGTAGCTCCGTTTAAAGAAAAATTACAAATCAACATTTCCTTGAAATACATATCTCGTTTCATAATTGAAATTTCCCTGTACATACATTTTTTGTCTTCTGTTTTCATCCTCGAATGTTTTACTCATTGGCCCTACGAAACCTATCTCTGTTATCTTTCCCGAGAATGTTCAAACTACTTGGTTTACGATGTAGTTTTTTGAAGGTACGCATCTTCGATTCATCACAAATGTTGCGTCTTGTACGCATGTTAATTTGTTTTTGCCTCAGAATTGATGGATATTTCATTTCGTAAAATAATTTCCAGAAGGCTGGTCTTCCATTATTTTAATAAAGTTGACTAAGGTTTTTGTTTAACTGCATCTTTTACAGAGCGTAGATTTTCTCCTAGAATGGTAATCAGAAAATTAACTTTTTCTGGCTAAGTTATGCAAAAAAGGAAAATAATAGCCGTACATTGCGATTAGCTTACATTGTAGGAGTATACGGAAAAATGTTAGGACATTGGGCATTAATATAAATCAATTTTTATGTTATATGACGTCCCTATTATAATCTACCAGCAGACGTGTTTATATATCACGGTGAAATCGAATATAATTGGAATGCTTCGGAAGATTTCTTAGCTTCTGATCGGCTCCAAATTTTCATATACTATTATAGAGAAGCGGAATCACAGAAAGTTGCTTACTTTTATTTTCAAATCTTGTAAATGACGGTGAGTTGTTTCTTTGCCCTTTGCCTCTAGAATCTACTTATTCCCTATCTTCCACTCCTTTACATAAAAAATGGAACGCGCGCTGTGTCTAATTTTACTTTGAACAGCTTTTGTTAACCGAATGAGATAGCACATGTAATTGCGGTTCCGCATCAAATGCTTGGTAAGTTGGGTAGTCCTCTGTTTGAGTCACGATGGTGGATTTTCGACACCAGCGATGTAGTTGCGTCGACCGCTGACACTGTCCGGATGAGAACTTCAAAGACCGACGTTTCAATGATACTCGCGAAGTATAGCTTCACCAACGTCAGATTCAAAGACTAGAGGACTCCACTACCATTCTTTCAAAGAAGGACAATGTTATTTATTAAACGTATGGTACGGTTAATGTATTAACTGAATAATACACTAATTAGCCGACACTTTATCGGAAATGGGTAGATACTGTCCACAGTAGAAAAGAATTGACGTCTAATTCGTAACTGAACCGGATAAAGTATACTTTAGCGAATACGAGGAAGCTAGGATATGTGAGGTACGTTACGGCGACATTGAATGGCATACACGAGAAACTCGGGAATCAGATTGCTAGAGGAAGTTTGTAATGCTAGACAGGGACAAGGTGTGTAGTTTCGAGTTCTACTGTCTCAGTCGCAAATTTCAATTTACCTTGTACAACCCAACCTAACCTCACTGTATACTTCAGGCGCCACTACGCTGCGCATTTCCAAGTTGGGGCGGCGAGACTGCAAACTTCGCGCTTTGCGGTTTCCATAAAACAACGCATACTTTCCAAAGCATTTCCATTCTGAAATACTTCGCGTACATAAGGCTTCTCATACTGAGTCATCATCTTACTTTAGACAGCGCCATATGGCTAATTTGCAAAATCACTGGATGATGCCGGTAATGATCCACTCATCATAATTAATACAGCCTTATACAAACTGTCTGGCTAATTTGAGAACTAACCGGTTAATTCGCGAATTAGCCATATTTACAATTTTAGCCGAAACATACATATTATTCAACTCTACTCCACTTAGTTGCAGATTGTCATTAGTACATGGGTTTTCAAATATTCGAGTCATATTTAAGTGAAGTGCAATAATTTGAATAGTCTCTCCGTCGTAATAATGTTTATGTATTATGAGTTAAGAGGAGAGAAATTTTTTCCCTGCTTGAAATAAAACTCTCAGTAACTTGTAAGAAACTGAGTAATCTTCAAGATGAATTGTTTTTGAAGATCTTATTTTGTTGAATGAATCCAAACGTTTGGCCAGAAACAATCAATCAAACTGATAACGCCAGTGATGTTGATGAATGACGAGTCGTTTATTCATTATCGCTACACACACGAAATGACATAATTTCCATTTTGCTTAGTATCTAGTGATGTTTAGTCTTCGTAAGTAACGGTAATCTTTATGGTATAAATATGCTGTTTAGGCTCTGAAAACACAAATTTGAATATATATTTCGGCCGGGGTGAGAGCAGTTTCTTTAACGAATATCTCTGAATAGACTTCGAGAAGGATTTTTCTTAAAATGTAGGCTTCCACGGCGATGTCAATAGATCCGTGGCTGACCGAGAGATGCTGCGTTCTGGGCGCAGATGCCAATGCTTACTGCGAGCTTTCCTCAGAACAAAATAGGAAGGAAAATAGGGGGGGGGGGCATTTCATACTGGAGAAGGTCGCAGTATGACCCAAACGTTGGCAGCTCTTCGTTGGTCGCGGCATCTCCAGAGCTGCCAAGAATCTAAAAAATATATTATTTATTTGTTGATAAATAAAGGCACATAAAAAACGTCTTTCAATATTCTAATTCTCTCTTTCTAGGAATCTGTATTATTAATTTTGAGCAAAATCATGACGTATTTCGATCGACCGCTGTGTTCATGATCATGTTCGAAAGATTAGACCTGTTGCATTCCATTCATCGACATGCATCGTGAAAACAAGATAAGTCGTTCTTATGAACTATGAGTTTTCTTTTATTAACAATACGAAGTAAACAGCAAGTATGTTGTGTCATTATCGTTTCCACAAAAAGAACTATTACGAAGTAGATCATATTTAGTATTTATTTATTAATATTAAGGATTTGTATGATTACTGTGGCTAGACTTAAGTCATTAGATTCTTAAAGTAAATCCTTAAGACACTGTTTTGTACGATGGCGAGGTCAAAACCTGTCGTCAGGTCTCGAAAGTAATTGTGTCTAAACTTTCTAAATGATAATACGGTGTTACCACACACCTTCGACAATTCACCAACAAATGGCCGTGTGAAAAGTTGTAAAATTTTAAATAAAGCCGCAAACTATTAAAATATCTAACTATAGTTTCTAAATGATAAAATTTAACTATAATAAGTTTATAAATGTTCGTTAAATATAACTTATTGAAAGGAATGTGTAATTAAATAACGCTTCTTTGTACTGATCTGCGGTCGTGTAGAATCTAACCGCGCAAATTGTAACGAGATAAATAATACCTATTTCCGTTCTTGCTCGTCTCTAACTAGTTTCTCTTTCTTTGGTCGATTTGCTGAATATACGTACATATTTACTTAAAAATTATAAAAATTAATATTTTAACCATTTTAAAAAATCCCCAACAAAAAACTCTAAATAAATTTCCTCCTAAAATATCTACCAAAGGCGAAAACCCTATTTTTATTTATTTAGGGAAATTGGGGGAGGGGGGGGGGAGAATAACCAGGCAACACTGAAAGGACTTGCCATAAACGCCATGTGATACAACGCCAGGATATTCTAATAAATATTTTAATTTTCTTTTATTTACGGAGTGGAATGAAAATTGAGATTGAATATTTCCCCGACATTATGACTTGTGGACTTAATGTATTTTCACGAAAAAAACGCGGAATTCATGAAACATATTTATAAATATATTTCTTCATGTTTCAATGCTTAGACGAGAAGATGGAGATTAATTTTCATCAAATTCTTAGAAATCACTTTAACTTTCCGTTCTAAACGTTACGATAATTCTGACAAAGAAATAAAGGGATATTCAAGATCAGGTCTTTAATTACACCTCGCAGAAATACAAGCACCAGGTCTATCTGACTTTCAGTAATAATTACCAACTGAGAAGTATGAAGTTAACATTACGCGTTCGCAACTGTCAAGAAAGCGGAATACAAACTTCTGCTCATTTTATCTCGTGTGATTCTTTGAGTTAAATAAAGGATACTACAACGTTATACGAGGTTGCGATCGCTTCGGCATCAGAGCCCACATTGATCTGAGGTTTAAAAATAGTTGTACAAGTATTACAGCGGGACTAGACTTTCAAGAAGTCATCCTTAAAAATGCTCAGAATTCCTAACTGAAGAAGTCAAAATTCCTTCGTCACGATCGTTTAAGAATCGCTAAATTCATTAATTTTTTACACTTCAGATATTTTTTTCGTGTTTTGTGTAAGAAATTAATGCAAAAAGGTTTTCGAATAACTTTGAGTTTTCCTATCTTCTGACAGCATGGTACTTAAGGCGACCTTGAATCTCCGTATTCGAAAAAAAGGAAAGTTAATCCAAAATTGCTTATACCATTTGGTAATATTGAAAACTTATTAAAAAATAATTTCTTTATATATGCCTAAGGTAAGGTGATCAAATCTTAAAAAACAAAAAATGGGTCATTGTGACTTTTCCTTGACTAAAAAACGGGACAAAACGGGACACATACACATAACAAAGAGCAACATTACACACTGTAGTAAACTACACTTTTTAAACCTTAACGGAAATTAATACCACGAATAAAAAGAAAAAGTCCGCAATTTTAAATATTTTAAGTATTTATTTGTAAAAATGACTTTTTGTAAAAGTGGTACATTATTTGCAATGCAATCTTGGAATTCAAGACGGCGTACCTCAATTAAGATTGGTTGAAATCGCACAGAAACACACAGAAGCAGAAGGTTCCGATTATTAACTGTAACGATATTGACAGTGCCAAAGCATGAGTTCAAATGACTCGATAGCTCATTTTCCCTTCCTAGAGCCACCACTGAACCTCTTCCGTATTGATTTAAATATCTATGAAATTTGTTAGATGGTACATGAGCATGCGATCTACTCGTGCTCACTTGTTTATAAACTAATGCAAACTCAACAGAATAGATACATTTAAAATTGTTGACGGCTCTTTATGCCGATAAGTCATTTTCAAGAAAATAGGACATTTTGGCGTCCTGTTTTCCTTAAGAAAACGGGACAGGGCCTCAAAAAAAGGGACTGTCCGGGCTAGTACGGGATGTCAGATCACCTTACCCTAAGGCGTTTGTGGCAAAAGCTGTGGTTCTTACACGTGCCACACGTCTTATCTCAGCAAGCACTTCAGATTCCGCGCGAGACTGATTTTAAGTGCTATTCAGAAGAAGCGCAATCTATGAAGAGTTCAGCGATTTTTTTGTGAGGAAGTCATACTGCATACCGAAAGGTGGTGAGATATCTATTTCAAGGTCCAACAACATTTCAATGTGTGAGGATTGGTGGATATATTTCTGATCCCACCAACATGACAATTGGAAACAGCATGAGCAATCATGAAATATTTGCGTGGATTTTTGTTCGATTAAATCCGTAAGCTATAAATTACATTACATGACAACGATTGTCCGAAAAGTTAGCAAAATAATCACAGTAAAATGAGGCTAAGTTTTCAGATGGTTAAATGTTGTCTTTAACAATGTTGATGAAATGCTAGCTTTCTTTAGACAGAACCTAAGTATCATTGTACATTATGTGTGGGGAAATAGAGGCAGTAGTATTGGACAGAAGCTTATTTCATCCGCTTCAATCTAATTCTTCAATTTTCCAAAGCTACGTAGTATTTCCGGTTCTGGCGGAATGACAGTGACCGTTGAATTGGATGGAAATATTATATTTAAATGAATTTAATGACCTTATGTTGCTAAGTCTCTGTGATCCCTCATAAGCCTTGCGAATAGTTATTTTTTCACAAACTACCTGATAGTTCCCAAATCTAATTCTTGTGCATGTGCTATGTTTGATTAATCGATAGCCTACGAAAATGTGGTTTCCACCTCGGCCCTAGCTGACACTGGTTTTCTAGCCTTTTCCTGATTGTTTGAGCATTCTTACTCGTGCAGCGGCCACTGTCTGGAGGCGAATTCTAACGGCCAGCTGCTCTGATCGGTAGTTTTCCCTGGTTTCCCCGATCAATACCAAACGAATGCCACGGACCGCGCGCAATTGTTTCTTCCTCTCCCTTGACCCCTCTGCTTACATACACAATTACACTTACATGCATTACACAACCTTGCAGGACCGGAATTTAGTGCCTGTCCGGTTGGAGCGATGCCTCTCTGGCGGAGATACCGGAGGAGGAAAATCCTGTAAGCGGATTTTTAGGTCGGCACCGGATCTCACATTCTCGCAAGGAAGAAACATCGCATGCTTCCGACTCATTACACTTCCAGAAATGATGACCTAGCAGTTGATGCGTCGAGAAACACGAAATAATTAACCAGTTAAACGGAAATCCAGAAAACAGCACCAACTTCTCTCAGGCCCTCGTATTCACAGCCTCTCCTGTCAGCGCTGCGCTATCCGCGTCCTTGGCTACTTCGTCTGGGAACTATTTCCCGGCGACCCTGAGCAGCCTGTTTCCGTCTTGCCTGCGCGGCTTTCAGCTGGCTTCCCCACACGTGATGTTACGTATCCTGTTGTGTTTCGAGAGGCAGATTCACAGTCGTGACACAAATGGCGGACATGTCTGACACTGAGGTAAAGTGAAGCAAGTAGAGCAAGAAAGAATCTATATTATTAATTTCGAATATACGTACAAATTGACGAAAAACTAAGCGGTCTCTGGCTATATGAGCCAAACCATATCATTAGATGCAGAGAAAAAAAAATAGGAAAATACAAAACCATGAAACAGCTTCGATTGTGACTGAAAAATGCAAATATTTGATTATGTTAACCCGCAATTTTTCATATCTGATATTACTATATTCTCATACTGAGAATCCCATTTTCCACACACTCGATAGCAGCATTTTTGCTGCTGCAGGCCACTAGTGTTTCAACAAAATCATTAACTAAACTAAGCGTGCTGGAATAAGAAATTACACTTGAGATAATATAATCCTTGATGCCGAAAAACCAATTGAAAGCAAAACGTCCGTCCGTCCGTCTGTCTGTCTTATGTGAGCAAACCTAGCGCCTAAACCACACATACGATCTTTGTTGAAGAAAACCTTGTCGATCTGTCTCTAGATAAAGCTTTGAAATTTTGAAAAATATTCTTTAAAATTTGGGAGTATTTTAAAAAATGACCCCCGGACACGAAAATTTTCTCAAAAATGGCTCGAAATGTTTTCTATAAATTTCTTGATAGAATAGATTAAAATATTCTTATAAAAGTGGCATAGGTCTAATTTCCACGGTTAACTCTGAACTTTCGAAAATTGCAAAAGTTTGAATTTTTTTCGGCGTCTTACTACAACTATTAAATTGAAGATAGAGGTTTTTCCTTCAAATGAAATTTGCAGCCCATAATTAGTTCTTTCATTATGCTCATATACATATTTTTAGAAAATTTTAGTAGTCTTTATGCAATAGAGCGTGTAATATATGCAGTTTAAAGAAAAACTACGAAAACTAGATTTTCTCAGAAACGACTCCCAATTTTTTTCTTTAAACTTCGACACCCTTTCTTTTTATTTTGTTGAAGGAATCGAAATATTTCCTCAGAAACAATCAAACTGATAATACAGGTGATTTTGATGAATGACGAGTCTTTTATTAATAATTGCTTCCTCACCTACGACTTGGCATTATTTTTCGTGATTAGTGACTAGTGTTGTTTAATCTTCATAAGTGACTGTAATCTTTGTAATATCAGAATGCTATTTAGACTTCGAAAATACGAATTTCAATGTGTGAAATGAGAGAATTTTGCTTAATGTTTATCACTGAATTGCTTTCTTTAGTCGAAATGTCTAATCGGCGTAATTCGCATATTGCCTGTGATGCCTCAGTAGCACTTGCCCCTGCAGCCTCGTTGACCGAGTTTCTATTTTGACCATAAAGCTAGGTCGAGTTCGACGGCCGACTGTAGGAGAGTTCTAGCGACTGGCTGCTCTGATTGGTAGTTTTCCGATATTTCTCCGATTAATACCAGGCGAATGCTGGAACAGTACATGAACGAACGCGCCAAGAAAGGCGCGCGGTGTTTCCTACTCATCCTTGTCCCCTCCTCGCCTCTAACATGCACACATTTACGTTACATGTCGGGAACTTAGAGCCTGCCCCGATTCGCAAGGTAGCTGGAGGGAGAAACCATTACAAGCCGACGTGTAGAATTGCATCGATCTCACCATCCAGTGGAGGAGGAACACCGCCTCCTCCTGAGATATAACATGCATTGCTCTTAAGGGCCTTATGATCGAAGTAGTTTACTGAAAACTGTAAATAAATAGAAAATGAAAGTCATGACACAGGTAATTGCGCATCTTCTGAAAGTCGCAGGCCATAAATAAGTCTCATGAAATAAATTATTCCAAGATTAGTCTGTTTATAAATAAGTATCGATGAACTCAATATTTCTTCTTGATTGTCAATATATGTTTGTAAATAAAGGTATCCAAAGTTCATGGGGTGTCATTCATTCCTTGGATATGGAGTGTCTGTTGGTAACTGTTAGTTATGTGATATCACCTGAGTGAGTGCGAGTTAATTTAGGAATGTCTCCTCGATTGTTCTACTGCAGTGGTTATTCAATGGGATAGTAGTTCCCTCGCTATTCACCTGATGATGTAACAAAACTAGTTACGAAACGTTGTGCAATTGCTGAAATAAATGATTGTCATAAAAAACTTTGGATACCTTTATTTACAAGTATCGATGAACCCTAATTTCTTCATAATATACAATGTAGTATGTACAAGATAGGCTAAATAAGTGGAAAGAAAAAATATTTGCATCTGTAATATATTTCTAATAAAATAGTATACTCTAATAAAAAGTTTACATTTAAATTTTTTAATTTTTGATTTTTTAGTTAATTAGCAAACATTTTTCCTGGATGGGGACAACTCTTTTTGTGCTTGAGGGTACTCCAGTACCTAAATCCGGTCGTGGTCAGTGGCCGTTCTGTTACCGGCTCATGGCTTCAGCCAGCGGCTGAGCGCGCATGCATCACGCACCTGACCCCTCGATGAGGGCGACGGTCAGCAGAGGAAGGCGCTCCAAAAGGTCCAGCACGTGCGTCATGTAGGCGGACATCTTGAAGCCGTCGGCGGCGCAGCCCGTGAGGCGCGCCATGTCGAGATCTCCGCCCGAGCAGAAGGTGCCACCGCTGCCGTACACGATGACGCCCTTCCCGTCGCGCCACGCCTCCAGCTCCGCCACCGCGCGCCGAAACTCCACCATCATCTTCCCTGCAACGCGCACCATGCAGCTTCATCGTCAACGCGCGTCTAGCAGCTTCACCGTCATCTCCCCTGCAACGCGCGTCTAGTAGCTTCACTGTCATCTTCCCTGCAACGCGCGCCAAGCAGCTTCACCGTCATCTCCCCTGCAACGCGCGTCTAGCAGCTTCACTGTCATCTTCCCTGCAACGCGCGCCAAGCAGCTTCACCGTCATCTTCCCTGCAACGCGCGCCAAGCAGGTTCACCTTCATCTTTCCTGCAACGAATGCCAAGCAGCTTCACTGTCATCTTTGCAACTTCACCGCATCTTCCCTGCAACGCGCGTCTAGCAGCTTCACTGTCATCTTTCCTGCAAGCGCGTCTAGCAGCTTCACCGTCATCCTCGCTACAACGCGCGCCGAGCAGCTTCACCACCATCTTCCCCGCAACGCGCGCCAAGCAGCTTCACTGTCATCTTCTCTGCAACGCGCGCCAAGCAGCTTCACCGTCATCTTCCCTGCAACGCGCACCATGCAGCTTCATCGTCAACGCGCGCCAAGCAGCTTCACCGTCATCGACCCTGCAAAGTGCGTCTAGCCGCTTCACCGTCATCTTCCCTGCAACGCGCGACAAGCAGCTTCACCGTCATCTTCCCTGCAACGCGCGCCGAGCCGCTTCACCACCATCTTCCCTGCAACGCGCGCCAAGCAGCTTCACTGTCATCATCTTTGCAACGCGCGCCAAGCAGCTTCACTGTCATCTCCTCTGCAACGCGCGCCGAGCAGCTTCACCGCCATCTTCCCTGCAACGCGTACCAAGCATCTTCACCGTCATGAGCAGCTTCACTGAGCAAAATGTGTTTTGCATCTGTCCCGTAATACTGTCGAACAAAAAATGTAGCAGCATTTATTCTTGTTTTTGAGGAAACGTTTAAGAAGTTGCACTCAATGCGTGTTTGATTGGGCGCAGTCAATGACAATTCAGCAATATCCGTCGTGCATCAGCAGACAGCAAGAATGGCCGAAGGAAACCAAAAGCGGCTCACCAGATGAAGGAAGCGAAGTGCCACTTCACCTGAAAGAAACCATGTGAATTAGCCAAATTGAATGACGAGTCTTACAAATAACTATTGCCTTTGCAAACTTATTGCCGGTATCCCTCCTCATTCCTTCGACGATTACCTTATGCTCGCGAATTGCTGTGGCAACTGTGTCAATTTGTTGGTAAGTGAAGCCTGCGAGCTGATCGCTTTTCGCATGTTAGAGACAAGCATGGAGCTACGAATACAAGAAGGTGGCATTACCAACCTCTGTCATATTCCGAAAGTGTAGCCAGTCTACCATATTCGTGTGCCCAAAACACGTCTGTCAAACACGATAATAAATGGGTAGGACCTATTTTTCAATGGAATACAGCAATCTTTGAAATAATCTACAACTTGTGAGGTCATTGAAGAGTATTTTCAGTGCGTGAAAACCAAAGTAAACTCAAAATTAAAACGTCAAGAATACCACATTACAAAATGTGCTTATTTTGCCTTTGAGATTTCTTATAAAAAGTCTGCAAATAAAAACGTAACACTGCTAACATTCGGAAGGAGCATGGGCTGCACAAATTATTACGAAATATTGTTAGAATTAGTTTTGTCACAATATTCGAAGTCTGGCTGCCATACCAACTATATTGTTTTAAAAAAGCTGATTGTCTTACTGTACTGTTAGTTTTTATTTCACCATTTACTTACATAAACAGTCAGAACTCTGAAGTGAAAAGAGAAATTCTATCGGTTTTTTTGTTTGTAGAAGACGTCAAAAATAATGTTAGGTATCCTTTTGAAGTCTCCTCCAGTGAATAATTATTCCTGCGCCATTTACTTCTCTTAGACGTGGTAGAAAAGCAGCTAAAATTGTTGAAACTGTGAGTTTCCACAAACACATATATCAAAATCTTCTTCTTGAATATGAGCATAACTTGCTGTGTGTTCTAGACTGCCAGTTGTCTTACCGCCAAAACGGGTGGATAAAGTTCGAAGAAGGAAAAGCTTTGAAGTATACTTCAATCTTAAGTCGGATGAAGTGCATATTAACCAAAACAGGGTGACTAGGATAGTTTAAGTATGTTACGATGTTGAGGAATAGCTAATAATATGTGATAAACAGAGATCAGAATGCTGGTGGTCAATGAGACAAACACGAAGTGTAAATTTTCGAGTTCCTCTATCTCAGTCGAAAATTTCCATTTACATGATACCATCTAACATATTTAACTTTATTTTACGCGTCACTTGACTCTTCGTCCTGCATTTCCGCGTTGGCAATGAGTCTCTGGCCTTCGTACATAAATCTACATAAAAAAACCTTGAGTGGGTGTGACGCGTAATTTCCAATGCAGTTTTGTCATAATACTTCTTGCAAAACACAATATGACTCACATTTGCACAATCATCTTACTTTCGTTTTATACTGTCTTATTGCTTTTTGTCTTTTCTCTTAATAACAGGTCCCTTTGAAATTTTAGAATGAAGGAATTTCAAATAACTCAGGAAGTTTACATGTAAATATTTTAAACACTGATAAATCAACTTATTGTCATGAGTTTAGTAATTAAGATGAATTTTATTATTTCGTAATATGCCTGAAGATGGGGGTGCAGTAACTCCCGAAAACTACGATTTAAGACTGTAAAAACATGGGGTTAATGTTGTTTTAAAAGATACGGAATAAATGAATTATAAAACTTCTGCTCTCTAAACTTTTAAAGGGAACTGTTCTTAAGAAATAAGACAGAAAACATCATACATACTTTAGCGAGGGCCCTGCAGTTAATGCCAACATTATCCGGATTAATTTCGAAAAGATCCGTTCATTTATACAGGCCTTTATCCACGCCGTTTGACTACGGTAGGAATGAACCTGCTCCTTCCAACATTAGCCATATTTCGGATTTCGACACAACATATTATTTACATAATAAACACATTAAAAATTATTTCAAAAGGATTCAGTATATATTTTAGAAAAAATGACTCTTGTTTTTCTATAAGTTCGTGGTATAAGAAGTAAAGGACCACAATATCAGATCACGAGTCGCCATTAGAGAAAACTATGGAAAGATCGACGAAACCGACCCCAAGAATTCCCTCTCAGGCAGTTTTCTTCGTCCCACGAGATCAACTGGTCTCGGAAAATTCATCGTCGTTGGAACCTGAACTATAGACCTCCCAGTCTAAGAAGCGAAGTGGATTTGTACGTTATCGCAGCCGCTGCACGTCACATCAGAACTCAAGTTATCTGCATGCGTGAATTTCTCTTGTGCTTTATAATTGGAAGTCTTAAAGTCACTATTCAGGAAAAAATAAAATTTGTTTCCCACATTTGTACATCACCGCATTTTTATCTTATTTTCGGGTCGGCAAAACTCAATAGGCGAATCAAAATCTTGCTACTTCACTGACCAAACCTTTAATACCTAGAGAAATACTATTATATGATTGATCTTGCCTATCCATGAGAAAATTATTTTTTTCTGCAGTAATAGTATTGTGGAGTGTTCCTGTACGGGAATGTCTGATCTCATGTAACAGCGGACAGCAAAATCCCCGAAAGAAGTAAAACAGACAGCCAAAAACCATAACTGAATCGGAATTTCGGCGCCCCTGTCATCAGTAAATCCCTGGCGGAAATGACCAAGCGTTGTTCTAAAATAGTCTGTACATATAATTACATAAATTAAACATTAATAAATATAGATTGCAGTGGCTGGTAATTAATTTATTAATTTTGACACTGACACACCTAACTAGTTGACGAAAGATCGTGAATATTAAGCGTTTACATTTCGAGCCGTGCATCTCAGTGACTTGGCCTTCAAATGTATAAAAGTCGATAATTTCTTCCACACAATGGTAACCACGATGGACATTCCCTTACTAACTACAAGATATGAAAAGAAGAATAGATTCGATTTTATCTCTGACTTTGATAAGGCAATTGGCAGACCTTATTACAATAAAGTGAAAAGAAGTATATGATTGTTTTCATATATTTGTTGAAGATCGTTTAAATAATTCCTTTGATATACTAAAAATGAATATATGAAAAGTGAAAATCACTCTGTGCGTCCAGCAGAAACTACATTTACTTCCGGTAACAATCTTTTGAATTACATCATACTGGAAGTATGTTGGTCTGTCTCACTTAGTCATAGACCGACATTTTTTCTCCTCCTAACAATTTACCATTAGCAAACGTGGTGTGTGTTGATGTGGTATTCATTACAAATATTCCTCACATCACATGTGGTTTACCATCTGCAAGAATACGAAGCTCCAGTTCCTTGTTTTCTGGTTTGTGGTTGCAAGGTATTGTAATTTTTCTTCTTCTTCCTACAAGGATTGGGCTCCAACCTGCCCTGGTGTCCACTTCTCCTTTGGCGCGCCTACGTCTTTCCTTCCTTGTGAGATATATTGAAGAGCTTATGCCGACAATCTTTCATTTGATATCCACTCCAAATATTCGCACCATTTCATATTGGTAAATATTGTACATAATACAGGCATGGTATTGGGTCTTTTCTTCCATCCACATTATTTTTTTATCTAGGAGGATGTATTCTACAGTACTTCGCAAAATTTTATTTCTGCTGCCTGAATTCTACTTTTATCTCCTTCCAAGATTTCTTTCGATTCACTTACATACACAAATACAGGGAGGCAAAAGTAAACAATTTGTATTAAACATGTAGTATCAAATAATTGTTGACGGAGGCTGCAACCTTGTCTCACGCCTTTATTTATTTATTTATTTATTTATTTATTTATTTATTTATTTATTTTATTATTAGGACCCCTTCACACGTAGAATCTGCCGCGAGACACCGAGAAGAGGCAGGGCCCTTCCCACGCAGCCACCGCCGCAAGCCACTGAGCTTGGAAGAGGGAGGGTTCCGAAGTCCAGGACCCCTTCACACGTAGACTCTGCCGCGAGCAACCGAGAAGAGGCAGAGCCCTTCCCACGCAGCCACCGCCGCAAGCCACTGCGCTTGGAAGAGGGAGAGTTCCGAAGTCCAGGACCCCTTCACACGTAGACTCTGCCGCGAGACACCGAGAAGAGGCAGGGCCCTTCCCACGCAGCCACCGCCGCAAGCCACTGCGCTTGGAAGAGGGAGGGTTCCGAAGTCCAGGACCCCTTCACACGTAGACTCTGCCGCGAGCAACCGAGAAGAGGCAGAGCCCTTCCCACGCAGCCACCGCCGCAAGCCACTGCGCTTGGAAGAGGGAGGGTTCCGAAGTCCAGGACCCCTTCACACGTAGAATCTGCCGCGAGACACCGAGAAGAGGCAGGGCCCTTCCCACGCAGCCACCGCCGCAAGCCACTGAGCTTGGAAGAGGGAGGGTTCCGAAGTCCAGGACCCCTTCACACGTAGACTCTGCCGTGAGACACCGAGAAGAGGCAGGGCCCTTCCCACGCAGCCACCGCCGCAAGCCACTGCGCTTGGAAGAGGGAGGGTTCCGAAGTCCAGGACCCCTTCACACGTAGACTCTGCCGCGAGCAACCGAGAAGAGGCAGAGCCCTTCCCACGCGGCCACCGCCGCAAGCCACTGCGCTTGGAAATGGGAGGGTTCAGAAGTCCAGGACCCTTCACACGTAGACTCTGCCGCGAGCTACCGAGAAGAGGCAGAGCCCTTCCTGCAGCCACCGCCGCAAGCCACTGCGCTTGGAGAGAGAGGGAGGGTTCAGAAGTCCAGGCCCCTTCACGTAGACACTGCGAGCAACCAGGAAAGAGCTGCAGAGCCCTTCCCAAGCAGCCACCGCCACTCCAAACACTGCAGCCAGAGGAGGATTCAGAGTCCAGGGCCCACTTCACACGTAGACTCTGCCGCGAGACACCGAGAAGAGGCAGAGCCCTTCCCACGCAGCCACCGCCGCAAGCCACTGCGCTTGGAGGAGGGAGGGTTCCGAAGTCCAGGACCCCTTCACACGTAGACACTGCCGTGAGAAACCGAGAAGAGGCAGAGCCCTTCCCACGCAGCCACCGCCGCAAGCCACTGCGCTTGGAAGAGGGAGGGTTCCGAAATCCAGGGCCCCTTCACACCTAGACACAGCCGCGAGCAACCGAGAAGAGGCAGAGCCCTTCCCACGCAGCCACCGCCGCAAGCCACTGCGCTTGGAAGAGGGAGGGTTCCGAAGTCCAGGACCCCTTCACACGTAGACTCTGCCGCGAGCAATCGAGAAGAGGCAGAGCCCTTCCCACGCCGCCACCGCCGCAAGCCACTGCGCTTGGAGGAGGGAGGGTTCCGAAGTCCAGGACCCCTTCACACGTAGACACTGCCGCGAGAAACCGAGAAGAGGCAGAGCCCTTCCCACGCAGCCACCGCCGCAAGCCACTGCGCTTGGAGGAGGGAGGGTTCCGAAGTCCAGGACCCCTTCACACGTAGACACTGCCGTGAGAAACCGAGAAGAGGCAGAGCCCTTCCCACGCAGCCACCGCCGCAAGCCACTGCGCTTGGAAGAGGGAGGGTTCCGAAATCCAGGGCCCCTTCACACCTAGACACAGCCGCGAGCAACCGAGAAGAGGCAGAGCCCTTCCCACGCAGCCACCGCCGCAAGCCACTGCGCTTGGAAGAGGGAGGGTTCCGAAGTCCAGGGCCCCTTCACACGTAGACACTGCCGCGAGCAACCGAGAAAAGGCAGAACCCTTCCCACGCAGCCACCACCGCAAGCCACTGCGCTGGGAAGAGGGAGGGTTCCGAAGTCCAGGACCCCTTCACACGTAGACTCTGCCGCGAGCAACCGAGAAGAGGCAGGGCCCTTCCCACGCATCCACCGCCGCAAGCCACTGATCTTGGAAGAGGGAGAGTTCCGAAGTCCAGGACCCCTTCACACGTAGACTCTGCCGCGAGAAACCGAGAAGAGGCAGGGCCCTCCCACGCAGCCACCGCCGCAAGCCACTGCGCTTGGAAGAGGGAGGGTTCCGAAGTCCAGGACTCCTTCACACGTAGACTCTGCCGCGAGACACCGAGAAGAGGCAGGGCCCTTCCCACGCAGCCACCGCCGCTAGCCACTGCGCTTGGAAGAGGGAGGGTTCCGAAGTCCAGGACCCCTTCACACGTAGACTCTGCCGCGAGCAACCGAGAAGAGGCAGAGCCCTTCCCACGCAGCCACCGCCGCAAGCCACTGCGCTTGGAGGAGGGAGGGTTCCGAAGTCCAGGACCCCTTCACACGTAGACACTGCCGTGAGAAACCGAGAAGAGGCAGAGCCCTTCCCACGCAGCCACCGCCGCAAGCCACTGCGCTTGGAAGAGGGAGGGTTCCGAAATCCAGGGCCCCTTCACACCTAGACACAGCCGCGAGCAACCGAGAAGAGGCAGAGCCCTTCCCACGCAGCCACCGCCGCAAGCCACTGCGCTTGGAAGAGGGAGGGTTCCGAAGTCCAGGACCCCTTCACACGTAGACTCTGCCGCGAGCACCGAGAAGAGGCAGAGCCCTTCCCACGCAGCCACCGCCGCAAGCCACTGCGCTTGGAAGAGGGAGGGTTCCGAAGTCCAGGACCCCTTCACACGTAGACTCTGCCGCGAGCAACCGAGAAGAGGCAGAGCCCTTCCCACGCAGCCACCGCCGCAAGCCACTGCGCTTGGAAGAGGGAGGGTTCCGAAGTCCAGGACCCCTTCACACGTAGACTCTGCCGCGAGCACCGAGAAGAGGCAGGGCCCTTCCCACGCAGCCACCGCCGCAAGCCACTGCGCTTGGAAGAGGGAGGGTTCCGAAGTCCAGGACCCCTTCACACGTAGACTCTGCCGCGAGCAACCGAGAAGAGGCAGAGCCCTTCCCACGCCGCCACCGCCGCAAGCCACTGCGCTTGGAGGAGGGAGGGTTCCGAAGTCCAGGACCCCTTCACACGTAGACTCTGCCGCGAGACACCGAGAAGAGGCAGAGCCCTTCCCACGCAGCCACCGCCGCAAGCCACTGAGCTTGGAAGAGGGAGGGTTCCGAAGTCCAGGACCCCTTCACACGTAGACTCTGCCGCGAGCAACCGAGAAGAGGCAGAGCCCTTCCCACGCAGCCACCGCCGCAAGCCACTGCGCTTGGAAGAGGGAGAGTTCCGAAGTCCAGGACCCCTTCACACGTAGACTCTGCCGCGAGACACCGAGAAGAGGCAGGGCCCTTCCCACGCAGCCACCGCCGCAAGCCACTGCGCTTGGAAGAGGGAGGGTTCCGAAGTCCAGGACCCCTTCACACGTAGGCACTACCGCGAGCAACCGAGAAGAGGCAGGGCCCTTCCCACGCATCCACCGCCGCAAGCCACTGCGCTTGGAAGAGGGAGGGTTCTGAAGTTGATGTGTACAAACGCTGAGAAAAAATTATTGATAAAACTTGAATACGAATGAATCGTATGCGACTATCCCTACCGAATTCTTTCAAATATTAAACAATGAAATATTCTTTAGGTTTATATCGATTATCATATGTTACATACACTCTTTGCCTGTATGAAACTTACAAACGGATTTTGTCATTGAAAAATTAAGTTTTTAAAATTTTATTTAGTGAAATCCATACATTCGTAGTTACTTTTCTTCCAAACTTCGGGCATTTTGAAATATACAGCGACATCTGACACTTGCATCAAGTTAGCAAGAAATTGTTGAAAAACTATCAATGAATAGAATGAAATATGTATTATAAGTCTAATGATTAATATGTCTAATGTCTTATTTAAACGTCTAAATACCATGCATTATCCCAAAGAAACGTATAAAATCTGCGTAATGTATACATTTCTGAAAAAGAGAATAAACACCGAAGTATGCAAACGTGCACGGAAAACGAATACATATTAAGGGGAGAAGGGCACGAAAAAATTGGAAAAAAAATATTTTTCATAATTTGCGCCATTTTATTCTTTGTCTTCTCCTGAACATGCTAATATTGAGTTTATGCATGTTTTACTAATTTTTACTTCCTAAAAAATGTATTTCACTGAACTATGCAGTAGAAAGGGCATTTAAGGAGTGGGAGTACAACCAGAGTACCGCCTTGTACCAACCCGGAGAAAACTCTTGGAGGAATGGACAATGGAGAAAAAATGTATTTTTTTAGATATTTAGGATTCTAGGTATTGTTTGCAATTCATGACTGCACTTTTGCATGAAGCGTGTTTCCTTTGTTTATTCTAAGTATAAACGCGCATATTTTGTATTAAGAATGGAAGTAATTGCATTGCTGTATACGACTCTGCACTGGGGCAGTGTCCCAGTGAAAAGACCTCCATTTAAACCAATGCTTTGATAGCGCTGGTTCGGACGCCGACTCTGGCTGCTGGTGGAGGGCGTCAGCCACCGAAAGACACAACAGCAGCGCGAATCGGCCACACGTGGGAAGACCTCCATTTAAACCAATGCTTTGCTACCAGTCGCGGTGTTCAGAGGCACGTGGCAGTGTCTACGTGTGAAGGGGCTCTTAGTATGTCCAGAAGGAATACAAAAGGCTATCTCAGCATTTGCTCAAAGGATCTGCGAAACAGGTCGAAAAACATGGTCGAGATGGGGGTCATTGATCCAGAAGCACATTACTTGTTGGAGGCTTATAGAAACCTCTCCTCTTTACACCTCTCTTTTTCTCTATTAATATCAATATTACAGCTCACACCGGCATTTTATTTTCGATCTAATAGCAATACTAATAAACGAATAATAATAATATACAAATATATTAGGGCTTTCTTTTTATGGAAAACACTAAAAATATTGCTGGAAATAACATCAAGCCTTCATAATAATTTCTGAAGCGCAACAAAGCGTTACGCCATTTATTTTCTTAACAAATAACGCCTCTAATAGCCGCGTCAGATTCAGCCTTTGTTTAAATATTATGTATACAATCACCCTTTTAATAAAAAATTATTATTATTATTAGTATTATTATTATTATTATTATTATTATTGGATCTTTTCTGTTATACGTATACCAGTTCACTAGCCGAAATATTCGGTTCCCTTGTTTATTAGAAATGGTTCTTTTTTGGCGGGGAAAATTTATATTATTTTGAGAAACATTTAAATTAGCACTTCATACTTACTAATCATTTCACAATATTTCACTGATTTTATATCTTCTTTTCTTTATTTAGTGAGGGATAGGATAATTTTTCTACTCTGAAAAATAATAGCTTCACTGATAAAGGCTCGTCCATCTAAAAGAACAGAGCACTGAGAATATAAAATACGTAAATCCTTTCCAAGAAACGACACATAAACATAACTTCGAGAATTCCACCACAACTTTAAGGGCAATGGAGTACGGCGACCCTTAAAGTATATCACCATCTGCATCTCAACCATACACTACAGTGCATCTCCAACCATACACTGCTAACTAAGAATTCCGCCTACCTCTGAATCGTAGGTTGACAGAATACGGGACCCTCAGCCACACAATACACAAGGACAAAGGAACAATAGCCATGCCCATCGCAGGATTCGAATATACGACTGTTGTAACTAGCCGCCGAGTCAGTACACGCTCCAACGTTCTCGGCTCTTCACATCGACAAATCACAGTTTAATAGCAAAAATATTAGGAATTCTGTATCCTCTTGCTCTAGGTTTTGCCCGATTAACAGTATAGATCATATTCTCTTCCGAACAAATGTTAATGAATATGCAACGGTTTGCTTTGCTGGAATCGGAGACTCGAAAAACATCAAATTGGCTGCACAACTCGCTCGTTTCAAGGTATCATGAATATGGAAAGGCCACGGTGGCGTGCGCATCTGCAGAAGTTAATTGAAATCAGCTTTTGTTCGAAAAGTATTAAATGCAGCATCGCGCGGGTTCGATTTAAAATTGGGTCTAGGTGGGTGTGGCAACATTACATCGCTTCTTTATTTTGCTTACGAAGTATCAGAGTATGATTTACACATGTTTTGTCAATAAATTGCAATATATTGAGAAAAATATCCATTTTCAATCAAGAGACATTAATTTGAAGTCATTCCAAGTTAATAACTGAAAACGTCTAGTTAAATATACATTATCATAAAATATATCATGAACATACATGATTTTTTTCCTCGTGTTACTTGACTCCGACAAGTTTAAATGTAGATAGTCTTATTTTGATGTACGGCTGAAATCCTAGGGTTTCCCGCAAATCATATTTTTCCTTTCCTCTTTGTCGCACTCTCGAAGATAAAACGGTGTATCGTAATACCGATTTTGTTCAACAATTGACGCATACCGAATTAGGCTTTTTTACATTAAAATATCGAAATATCTGTATTGTGGAAACTTTTGCAATCCCTAGTTATGTACTGGGCGGGCAATGTTGGAGTTGGAAAGTAGGCTATAAGAAAAGCGACGGCGTGTGTCTAACGAGTCTTTAACTTCCTCGATTTTCTTGAGCTCTACTTTATAGCTTCTTCTTCTTCTTCCCTGTTATCGCCGAAAAGGAAAGTGCAAAAGTAGTTGAGGCCTCTTTCGAGTTAATCCGGTCTGCTCACAACCAGCGGAATCCCCTTTAAAGACTTTACCTCGTCTCCGGCCATTGTAAGCTAAATAAAGAAAATCTCTGGAAGTCGCCTCACACTAACACGTTTTGTAACAATCTCTGTGTCCCGATCCGCGTTTTACCTTTATTATTTATGTAGAAAGCAAATGTTGCACTTCTCTTCGCTTTCGGAAGCGTAGAAGCAGATGCCCGCTCAGGAAAAAACAAAAACCTAAAACAAAAATTCAATACATAAATATTGAAGCGAGAATGTATTATTGGTGAAGATAATTAAGTGAACATAAACGCAGAAAACGTAATTAGAGAAAACTTTTCTATCTTTTCTACAAATAGAGTCATTTTTGGTAGAAACTTTTGTATTAATTTGAAAGCAGAGCGTTCATTGCATGCGGACGTGAACAAAGAAAATGGAGCTTCAAGTACATTAACCCGCAATGGCATTCTTTGAAGGCGGAATCTTTATCAGAGCCAGTCCTTACTTTACTGCTGCTATACGAGTTGGTGTAATGCTAACATAAAATCAGTCGATATGACGGCACGACCTTTCATCCCCGCTTTCCGTGTACTTGCTGTTGCAGCGTTCGTAAAAAGAGTGGGTCGGATAGGTCCATCAATGTGCCTTTGTGGATGCGCTTTGCGTTGATTTCTTTAGTAGCTGTAGCACGTGGGGCGCAGACAAGCAATCCGTCATGACGCTCACAGGAGGCGCAAGAGCTGAGGCTAGAAATCACTAAGGGAAATGAGGCAGCGAATTACATTTGTTTTTCAACGTGATTAGCAATGCACAAATGGAGTGTATCAGAATTACTATTTATTTAACTGTATAAAATATAAACAGAATTACAAAATGTAGAAATAAAATACATTTCTGATTCTATTTTTAGGCCATCCGGCACTATTAAAAGAACGCTATAAAAGAAAGCGCAGAAATAAACGGTACTTAAACTGCCTAAGAGATTGACCGGTAAAACATATAACTATGAACCAAATAAAAAAAGAAGTGTAGAGGCTAAGTGAGTGTTTCTGATGTGGGCGAGTCAACTCCTTTGGTCGTTAGTCCGCGAGTGAAGCACACGGTGTAGGTAGTGGGGGCGGTGCTCCTCCTGCGCCCAAAACACGAGTTCCAGCGTCGGCTCACGCGGCGGCTGGCGTGGTTTTCCTCTTCAGGGATCTCCTCATCGGGCACCGCCGCAGAGGGAATAAGCTCTAAGCTTCCAAATGGTCTTCCGACATGTATGGTAGTGTGGTGCGTGTGAGTGCAAGTGTATGTGAGGGGAGAAGAGTGGACAAGATGGAGAAAGAAAAGATCTCGTGCGGTTCGTGTGCCCGTTTGTAAGAAATATATAAATTTGATCTACTTAAGGGTTTAACTCCCGTTGGTAGATTTCTAAGAAGTACTACAGTAAGCATCAAACTAACATTATTACATTAAAACATTAACTAAAAAAACAGTATAACGCTAGGTCCGCAATACAAATCATTACATCTATATTTTACATGACTATTTTTTCCTAAATGCCAGTTGCTAGAAATATATTCCAGTCATCGACTGAATTCGACCTGGTTGTCTTGAACGGGAAAATGGTCATGCCAAGGGAACTTTTGTCGTTTTGAGCTGTGACGCTAATTTGTGTTGCTGACATCGAAATCTGCAAAAATAAACGATGACTTTTTAATTATTTGTTATTTCTGTAGTTCTTTTCGAATTTATTGTAATTCTTCGGAGAAAACGAGACTCGTTACTCAAGCATAACACATTACAAATTTATTCAGTAGAAAAAACAGTGGCAAAATTTATTTTCATGCCCATTTGACGTAGCGATAAGGTAAAATGATGTACATACAAGGTTTTGGTGTCATACTTTTCGGAAGGAATAAGTGTTATTCTGGTATATTTACAAATACCAGCATTACTCTACTTGACCTACTCACAGCATTACTAATAGTTCGAAATCTTAACTGGAATCCATATGGGTTTTGAAGTGTGATATTTAATGTATTTCTTGATTTTTTTTAAAGAATCCTATTCAATCAACAGACAAAAAATCTACAATCTTTTTATTTTCTTCATTTTTTGAACGCGTGAAACAGTATATAATTCCGTTTTTATGATAAATCTTGTACTTTTTCTAAATAGTTAAAATTGAACAGTGCACTACGTTAATCTTCTACGTGACCCCCAATCCCCGTTGAATCTCCTTTCAAATCTTACAAAACTTTTGTCTCTAACTCCAGACAGGAATAAAGAATAAAATATTCTTATGGCATGAATCTGAAGCTGATGTACGTTTCACGGCAGACATTTTATTTTACAACAGTTGTTTTCGAATACTTTTTGTTGTTTTTTCATCGCCTGAACTGTTCGGATTACTTTACGGTGCCCAAGTTCAATTCCACTTCTTGAGCACACCTCGCACGTACTATCGACATTTCACCAGCGCTTCCAATCGATGTAATATACACCAAGGAGATACTTCTTTGAGTTTGTAGTTTCTTCTCTTTGTGACCTTACGTACATATGCACATCGCCTTTGGAATCAATACAGTGGAGTCTCGTTTAGCGAACGTCTACAACAAAGACGGTACCACAAGCGTAAAAAAACGCGCGTGAAATTCGTACGTATAAAGGCTAGAGTTCCCAGAAAATGGGGAAAGTTGGAAGTGTTTGACCGGGAGCGGTAGCTCAGTGTATCAACTGATGTCACTGCAGCACCTCTCACCGGGAGGTCCTGGGTTCCAGTCCTGACGGCGGCAGGATTTTGACACTAGATTTTCAACTAGGTCGAATTCAGTCGCTGTCTGGAGGAGAATTCTATCGGCCGGCTGCTCTGATCGGTAGTTTCCCGTGGTTTCTCCGATCAACACCAGGAGAATGCCGGTGCAGTACCCTACCAAACGGGCCACGGACCGCGCGCTATCTGTCCTTCCTCTCCCTTGTCCTATCCTCTCCCCTTACACACACACACTAACATGCACTACACTACCACATACTGCAGGAGACCGGTCGGGAGCTTAGAGCTTGTCCCGGCTGGGGCGGTGCCCCGATGGTGGGAGAGTCCTGATTAGGGGGAAACCCCACTAGCCGACGGTAGGTCGGCGCTGGATCTCGCCATCCAGCGAGGGAAGATCACCGCCATCTCCCGAGAAAAAACATGCACTACACTAACGGGACTAATGACCAAAGCAGCTAACGCGCCCGGAAACAGTAAAAAGTCAATCAATCAATCAATCAATCAATCAATTG